>VWPV01022838.1:0-143767 GCA_013389885.1 Geococcyx californianus
TTATTTTATTTTTTAAATGTAATTTTGTGTAAGGAAACCAAGCTCATGCACTCCTGGGGTGGGGGCTCACATAGCTTCACAGAGCATTTTGTCCTTGTTAGACCCAGTCACTGCTTTCATTCTAGTCAGGTTACACACACCAATTAGCTGCAATCAGCACTTGTTCCTACTAAGAACTGGAAAAACTGACCAAAGTGGTTTGATTAGGATTGTTTCGCTAAATTTCACTTTTGAATTATGATACTAGAATAAAAGACAATTAGAGAATGTTTTTCAGGATTATGTCTCGTAGTGTGGTACCAAGTGGGGTAACGTTTAAAGAGTCTGTGCAATCAATCACATGTTGTACTGAGTATCTTAATTTCAAATCACCCATGCAAGTATTGCTCTGGTTTGGTGTATTCTCACGAGAAATCTTTATCTGTGGTCAGCCTACTGGGGTTGTACTGAAATTAAAACTCATGGAAACATTTCTTTTTTTGAAGATTCTCCACTGATAAGAATGTTTTAAGACTCTAAGCAGGATAAAGAACTTGCTATCGCTTCAAGTTTCCATGCGGGTATTTCTCACGGTTCTAGCTGTGAAGTATTTCTGGCCTGTTTGAAAAGTTCACTGGCTGTACACTTCATAAAACCCAAAATGGGCTTTTCAAAGTTTTATTAGGGGGGATTTTTTGTGATGCCTTTTTAATATTTGAGAATTGTAAGCCCAATTATGCAGAGCCATACCTGGTTGATACAGTCTGTATGTTTTTGCATGCTAATTTTATCTTGGTAGACCTGTATTTAATTCAGCTGAGTTACTTTTGATGTTTGTATGAGTGGTGAAGTAAAACTGCTCTTCTCAAACTCAGGAGCTGAATAACTTCTAAAGGACGCTCTGTGGTGTGCCAAGCACTTCAGCTACTGTAAGATCAGAGGCAACTGCAGATGTGTAGCACTTTGGTCACATCAAGGACACCCTGGTGCGCTGTTTTCAGAGTAAACCTAATTTATTTATTTCCTCGCTAAAGGGTAATATTTTTGAATCCTGTCTGGAGTAACCCACTTTTTTTTTCCCAAATATATAAAAATGTCCTGTTTTCAGAAACAGATAAACTAGCAAACAAGGTGTCTGCAAATCCCACTGAAGTAGTGTTGAACTATTTTGATTAACTAGAAAATGCAGTACTTCCAAGTCTCAGTACAACTAAGTTGGCTTCTAATAAGTGGGGTGCTTTGGCTGCGGGAGAGAGAACAGCATTTAGGACCTGAACCATTTGGTCATTTGACTGAGTAGAGCCCCATTTGCCATAGATCAGAAGTCGTTTGTACATTATTGCTTCACTGGCCTATGTGAAAGGAGTTAATAGCTTCAGTTTGCATCTCAGAGGAGAAGTCTTCACATTGCTGCTGGCTCTTCCAGCAGAGGGGCTGATGTTTGACTGTGGATGGATGCAGATGCCTGCCTTTGTGCAGGAGGAGGCAGACAAGAGCTGTCCCATCCCTACAGACACAAGGTGCCAGTGCGGCCGCATAATCAAGACAAAAATGCCTCCTTTATTTGAATTTGACAAAAGGAAAAGTAATGACTAAGGAGTAAGTAATGACTAAAGAATAAGAGCTAAGTTCCACCCTGTGCTCAACTTGTATGTATGCTGCTCTGGGCATCCCGTGAGCTGTGGACGCCAATACGGAGCAGCACGGGCTCCGCGGAGCTGGAGAAGCTGTGAGCCCTGCTTGGCAACCTGGTCCTCAGCCAGTAGTGGCTGGCTGTGGACAGAGGGCTGCAGCCTGGCAGGGCTTGCTGTGCCAGCTGGGGCTGTAGCATTGCTGACTGTGGCTCCTTTGCTGCTGGTTTTCACAGGTGCTACATCACAATCCGTGCCTTTATAGCTAAAAAACTATTTTGCTCCTTTCTGGTTCCCTGTTGAAAAACTACTGTAGGCTCATGTGGAACCACAATGGAAAATGTCAAGTCACTTTGAATTTGCCAGGATCTAGCGAGGAAGGGAGAAAGCCCCATAACAGAAATAACTTTATAAGGGTGAGCCAAGCCAGGAATTTAACTCCTCTTCATCATCTGTTTTTTTATTATGTAAGGAATGCTTTAAATAGAGAAGAGAAAGACAGGTGGCAGTCAAAGAGCAGGAGAGGACAGCAGCCACCAGAGAAGACGATCATGTGCTCCCTAGGCACTGGAAGGAATAGGAGGGAAGGAATACAGCCACAGCTTTCATAACGGTAATGGGGGCGTACAGTGACCCAAATGTGAGATTGGCAAGAGCAATACAGGGTTCACATCATGTGGTATCTTCTTTCCCTTGCTCTTTCTCTCTCGCTGTTTTGCTTTGAATTCCCTGCGTGGCTCCAGGGTCTGTGGTGATTTCTTTCCCCCAGGACTAGCTTTCTATTCCTTTTGGCTACTGCATGCTGTTCACTTTTGGTTTAGGTTTAATGCAGTCTGGACATTGATGTAAAATAGCCTAAGATGGTTGCATTTTTCACAAGTCGTGGACTATTACATGTCCTGTTTATGGCAGTGATACTGGTATGAGACTAGGGATACTGGATAATTACAGACAAAATTATTCGGGTTGTTGTTAGTTCTGTGAATGAATAGTTAAATAGCTATCACTAGGTCACATGAACTAATTGTTCATCACATAAAAATAAATAAATAAATGAAATTAATAGGACATAGATTTTTCCAGTTACGTAGCTTGAGAACCTGACCGTAGAGATGCTGTTTCACACGGACGAAATGTTTTCTCTTTCTGCCATGCAAGTCTCAAAGATAGCAGGGTTTTAAAAATACAATGTTTCAACCGGCTTTAGGCAGTTCTTTGTATTAGACCAGATGAACTTCACTGGAGAGTCTCAAATATCCAATTTCTTGAGTTCTTGCAGTGAGGAGTTCAAGACAATGCAGTTTGTTTAGTTATGAGAGCAGTAGTGATAAAAGAAAAATAAGCTGACAAAGACAGTGTCAGATCTACACCATTTTAATACATCACCTTGAATCTGTCCCTAGCTGTCTGTGTATTTATATTGTATTCTTGCTGTTGAAAGTCAGTTTACTTCACTATGTTGTTTTGCTTGTGAGGTTGTAATGGGGCTAAAGGACTTGTTTCTCCACACTGCTAAGTACTGCTTGTCTTGTGCTATATACCCTCAATTTCTATTGCTTTAATACCTTGCAAGATCCTACCATTCTAGGAAGAGAGATGCACTTGAAGTGTTTTGCAGTTCTCTGATGAAAGCCTCTATAGCCTATAGAAGTACCAGGTCCAATTATTATTACCATCTGTTTCTGCATTTCAGTTATTCTTCAAAAATTTAAAAAAATGGTTCTCTGTCCCTAGATGTGAAAAGGTTTTTAGTGTCTTTATCTTCCCACACTCTTTTCCTGCCACTTTTTTGTATATCTAAAATACTTCCTCTGACTTTCTTCTGAGACCTCAATAGGTGGAAGTTTTTATTTAAGAATTTAAAACACAAGTTTTACAACTTTTACAAAAATTTCATAGCTATTCTGTTCACTTTTCCTCCTTTAAAGTGCAGAGGATAGTTGTCCGAGTAGTATTTTTTCAGTCCCGCCGTATCTGGGGTTTGTTGAAATATATTTGAACTTTTCACAAGAGGGAGCCATGAATATTTGAAATTAACTTTCTCAAAAGTGGTCTAAACATGGGAATTGCCTTTTGCTGACTTCTGCAATACGTTTAGAGAAAGTAAGTCACCATTGTCAGGTCTAACTGCAAAGTCATTTTTTTAACAGAGGGCTCTGATACAAGAGACTGATCTCAGTCATCTTGCTCACTGGAAAATTGAGCTGCTATTCTAGACTCTTTCTCTAGTCAGTAGAGAGGACAAGCAGCTCCACGGGGTAGTTTATTCCCTACAAAAGACCTAGTTTAGGACGGAATGAGTTTCTGTCTGGATGCACTTTACCTTTCTGGACTATGGAGTTACATAGATAATAAGACCTGTGTTTCAGTGTTAAAAAGTAATCTGAGTTGATTCTTACCCTAAAATCATGTGTTATAAAAACTGAATAATATGCTTTTGGCATAGAGGCAAGAGAACTGTAGATAGTCATTATCTCTGAATCGTTACTCAAGCAAACCTTTAAGGGAATTGTTGCTGGTTAATAATTGCAGGTCGAAGATCTGTAAGAATCTCTGTTGAAGAGACTGTGATCTCTGCTGCTTTAATGACTTTTAGTTCTGAGATTCATTATAACTGAGCCGGCCTTGTGAGTGGCCATGAAAAGTGATTTATCTCTCAAGTGAGCTGCTAGCACTAAGGTGGATAAGTATTTATAAGGGACTCTGCAAAAATGCTGGGGGGTTGTGTGGGTTTTGTTTTTTTTTTTTCTTGGAGTCCACGTTGTTTCTCTTAGCTTATCTCTTTGTTATAGTTTTGTAGAATGTGTGAGAAATAGGGCTAGAAACATGTAATAATATTCTCAGCTGTGTAAATCATAGTAGCTTCACTGATGGAAAACATTGTCCTACTGTTTCCTTAAAAGATGAAAGCTGATTGTTTGGGGTTCTTTCTTTACGCTTGTATGTATGGTGCTCCAGGGCAGGAGACTTGTTCTTGTCATCTAATACTGAAAATGGGGAATCCTGTGTGCGTTCTAATTTCTACTGTTGATATAGCTGAAGTAGATACACCAAGAGGGTGTATGAATAATAATTTATTAGATGTATTAGATGTTTGAATTGGAGGCAACTGAGGAATTTAACATAAATTTAAATTTTATCTTCGCTGTAATAGCAGTACATCTAATAAAAGCATATATGAAGAGTGCAAAAGGGATAAAGACAGTTTTCTTAGATAATGGTGGGCAGTTTTGTTATTTAAGGTATTGACTTTTGACAAAGTAAGAACAAACCTTAATGGCAGGTTGTTATATCCTCTGAGGTTTCATTCTCTGTTGGTATTTCCTTTGCTTTTGCTCCTCGATAGGTGCTTCAGATTTTAGCAATAGAGTCTCAAATGTTAGTTTTAAATTCAGAAGCAGCTGGTCTGGAATAACATAGACCAGAGATTACTTCAATTCCTTATTTTGTCTTTTTCTCCTCCCCCCTTTCCCTCCACCCCCTTCTATTCCCACCTAATTGTTTCACTCCACTTCCATAAGAAATGCCTTCCTCTCTGAAAGGTCATCATTGGGGAATTTTCTGATCATCATTCTGCATTAGTAGCTTGATTGGTAGGTCTCTGACACAGCCTGTAGACTGTGAAGTATGGGGTTTTTTTAAAAAAAAAATCTGTAAGTGCTTGCTCTTCGATAATACCCAACAATGCATGCATGTGCAGTCAGTTTTTTTAAAGCACTGTGCACTTTAGCACAATGTGTTAGTGTTACAGTTGTGTGAATTTGACTTCTTTAAATTCGCTTCTATTTTCAGACATCCTGTCACAGAAAAACTTTATCCTCCATCATTTTGCTTTGGTTTCTTTTTTAACATTAGCTTAAAACTATTAGTTTTAACAAGATTTTTAGTCTTATATCAGGTGACAGTGAATCTCTTCTGCCGTAATGATATATTGCTGAGATTTGAAATGTGGTTCAACAGTCAAGTAAGAATGCCAGTTGCCCGAGATGGGAAGAGGTTAAGGTTCTGCAGGTTTCTAGATTGACCATTACAGAGACGTTTACTGCAGTAAAAACATCAATGTGGTGGTTTAGATAGAAGTCAGAGAGCGAATCCTTTGCTCCCATCCTCTGTGTTGTCTTTTATTTCCAGTAGGCTGTCTGGCCAAACAAAAAGTAGTGCACTTAATTTCCCTTAAAAATGAATGGGAAAGAATGAAAAACATTTTTCCTTGACAGCTGCCAATAGCAATATCTATCATGAAGTTCCTTTTTTAATTATTTTTCATAGAAGGAAGGCAAAGACCCAAAGCTCAGAACATTTTAATCGTAAGATGTAGAGCATAGTAGTTTTCTTCGCTCTGTACAGGCCTGTTGAATGCAACGGTTCCAGCTGCTTCCCTCAAAGCTGCTGTAGGTAAGAGAGATATCATTAGGAAGCAGTTGCACGTGTAAAACTAGAATTTGTAGTGTTTACTTTTCCTTGCCTAAGAGACTCGTAGTGGTATCTTTGGGTGCGTGTGTGCATAAATACATATGTATCTTCCACTCCCAAACTTTACTTCTTAAACTGGGATTCTTGTCATTCTCCCCCTAGCTATGGTAGGATTGTGTGTTCTTACATGATCTGGTAAACTGTCCTCAGTGTCATTTTATAAGCTAATTGGGCACTACAAAAAGGAAAAACATTTCTAGCCATTAATTTACCTGGCTGGTCAAACGTCAAATTTTCCTACCTGCGTTGGTTGAACAGAAGACTTCACTCTTCTAATGCTTCTTCAGCCACGTGAATTGCTGAATTGACACAAGGACACCAGAGAGGAGGTGTGTATTAGCTAGTTAATAGGTGCTGTACAGAAAGAGTTAATTTGAAGAATGCTTCATACAAAACCAATGATATGGTACCTGCTAACCACAAGCGGTATGTGGGAAGGAATTACTGGGATCCCTTTATTTATGTATTCATTTTTCAAATCATGTAATCTCTATACTATCAGTACTGTGTGTAGGACTATGTAATACTCTGACGGATGCTGTCTAATTGTTATATGTGAACACTCAGTTTACGTTTGGATAGACTGTCATTGGTATGGTTGGTTATTCAGACTGGTTTATGTTCTAGTCTGAGTTATGCAAATATAAAAGGTGATATAGATGATAGTTCATTTGAACTAGTTTTCTGCTTTTAAAATACAAGATATTCAGAGTAGTACTTAAAAAAGAAATTTTATTTTTCTCCTTTTACCTCACCTTTAGTAATATTTTATAATTTAGGAAGATAACCTGGGGAAACCTTGAAGCTGTCTGATTTTTCAGGGAGTGGGTGGTCTTTCCTGATTCCTATGCATTGCCATGAGGCAATCTTGAAAAATCATCGTCTCTTTTTTTATAATAACAAGCAGTTTGCAGTGTTCATGTAGTTGTAGCGTAAAACCATGTAAAAACAGGTATGGTTCACAAGATGTGAAGTGTGAAAATGAACAGTACGATATGAAAGCATAAAAATGCTTGTGTTTTGCAGTTCAGCTGTCTTCTAATGAGCAATTCAATTAAGTTTGGCCTTGTTGAGTAGGCACTTCAAAAATAAGTCAAGTGATACAGTAATTACAAACACAGAAAACCAAATCCCTCCCTCTTTTAAATAGTAATCAAAATATTTATGTGGAGAAGTTGTTATTGTGGAGCTTTTTATACATATTCTAAAATCATCAGGCAGCTAAGTTGAGAAGAACTCAATGCACAAAAACACAGGGTTGGGAGGCTTGAAGAGATATTCAATGCAAATCCGTCAGTATCTTAGCTTCAAGGCTCCACAGAGGAATGATTTAAACAGTATGTAAATTTATAATAGGAACAAATTTTACTTTTGCCAAATTTTAAGCAAATTGAGCATAGAAAGTGAATAATGACATTTCACACTGGGTATTTGTTTCCAATTAAAATAGAAAACTACTCAGTTTTGAAGTAAAAGATGGTACCTACATTAAACATCAGTAATGAAAATTGATTTCTGGACAGTGCATGGTACCACCTAATCATGAGAATTTGGCTCTGGTTATCTGACAACTTACTGGGTTCCCCCTCATTTTTGTTTTATTGATGGTAAACAGTGCAACGTTAAGTTCAAGAGCAAAACCTACGGGAGGTGTAATGTTCCACGGAGATGCGTTAGGTTTAACTTCAGCGATGTCACAGGAATTGATAGCTCATTTACCCATTGCCATTTGGAATTTGTAAAACAATCTGTAAACAACTACTCCTGTCCATTTAACGTGTCTGTTTAGCAAAATCCCTTTTGCTTCAGCAGTGTGAAAGAGTTGGTCTTTCATTTATCTCCCTTTATCTTTCTCACTGTGACTGGTGGTCACTATGGAGCAAGTCATCAGTTTCATTCAAACTTATACCTGCTGGATTTGGCTGCGCGCGGGCTGCACAATCGAGTGTTAAGGGAATGAAACTGAGAACCTCAGCTGAGTGGAGGAGCCCTGATTGAAGCTTTGAGTTTCAATTTAAACTTCTTTAGGGAAAATGAAATATTAGAATGAAATTGGCCTGGAAAAGGAGGGGAGAGAGGAGGTGAGACAGGCATGTCTTTCACTGGGGACAGTGGAGCCTGTCCCTGTCAGACCTTTACTTAGCATCACGTGTGAAAAATCTGAAAGTCTTGCTCGCAGTTACATGGTGGAGCAAGAAAAATTAGCATTGCCTGCCTCACACTAGGAAAAGCAGTGTACTGCACCTTTTGATGCTGATGTGCCTCAGGGAGGAAGTGGTAAGCCTACGTGGAAAAATGTTTAGTTGGAAGCGCTTTAGGAGATAATGCCAGACCGCATCAGCAGAGTCTACCTATTTCAGTAAAAAATGGTGCCACTAAAGGTTTTTAACATCTCTCTATTGAAAATGTTGTAAATTAAAATTCATAACTTAGAAATCAATTTAGTCAGTGTAGTTCTAGTGCTATTAATTACGATTTTCTTACAGATTAGTTCAACAGAAAGAAAGATAAAAAAGACAAGAATTGGTATTTCTGATGCGTTCTGCGTGCTGTAGTGCCTCTGTCGTGTGGTTTATCTACTTTCTGGCCGTGTCCAATTTGTTCAGATGTGCAGAAAGTTTTGGAGAAACTCTGCAGTGGGTTTTAATGTTGTCGTACTTCAGAGTCCCAGAGGAGAATTGAACATCTTCAGACTTACGGCTGTAACTTCTCCTGAGGAAGATGATGCTGATCAGGGAAAGAATGTTTGCAGAATAATGTGGTAGAGTTGGGGCTACTGAATGGATTGTGAGGTTGTTTGGGTGTTTCTAATCCTGTGGAATCAATGTGATGTTATTAAGATACTTAAGACAGTATAACCTGCACTAGAGACTTAACACGGTGGGACTGCTGTGCCAGAGTGTTTCGACACTACACTGAAGTATCAGATCCATTTCATTCTTGCTCTTTCTTCTGAAATTATTACAAAAGACCAGTAGTGATTATTGTATTCCGAGCACTTTGTTGCTAGGCACTGCCTTGAGCTTGATGGCAAGTTCCACTATATCATTAGATAGTTGAGATCATTTTTTTTGGAAAAATATAGTTCAATTTGTAAAGCAGAATTATGCTGTAGACAGCGAGCAGGAATTGGAACCCTCACTATTAGTTATGCTTTGCTGTTTTCTCTCTGGCCAGATATTCACAGGTTCCTTTTTCACTGGGGAAGAAAAAACTTGGTTATTGAAGAAGAGCCTGGTTCTAAGGTTCAAACCTCACTGTAAGGGTTCTTAAAACACTTGGACAGTGACATAATGGGAACAGCAGCAATGCCAGGAGCGATGTTAGACTAGCTGGGAAAAATGAATGAATGGTTGCTCCTCTTCTGTTTCCTTGTGGGATGTGAAATGAGTAAAGGTCTGAAGGTGGAGGTACTGGGTTTTGCTGTGGTATATTTGAGCATTTGATGGCCAAAAAAGGTAAGGGAGTGGAGTGTCCTGGAACTGCTGGGACTGATTCAGTGAATAGACCTTGTGGAGCTGCCTTCACCTGTGCAGGTGAGGTGCACAGAAGGTAAGTTGCATTCTGCTTTCCTTGAAGAGCTTCTCTGGTCACATGTGAGTCATTTGTGTGTGGGCTTGGATGATCACACACTGAGAAGTGCATTACCCTTCGGGCAGCGATTGTCTCTGGGCCCTGCAATAGTGTTGTAATTGTCAGCTCTCTCAAAGGGGATGGTGATGAAATGACACCTTATTTTTAGATTTTAACACGTGCAGTTTATCCTGCCTGAGGTTAATTTTCCCTCTGGCAGTTGGTGAGATATCTGACCAGACTGCCTTTTTCTGTCAATCCATGTTTTCGTTTTTGGACTTTATTGAGTAAAATACACTGAACTTTCTAAAACGATCAATTTTTCTCATGAGTTATTACTAGAAGAAGGTGATAATTGTTTTATCAATACAAGACACAGTCAGTTGCATTTCAAATACCTTCAAAGCTGTTTATCTGATCATGCTCAGGGCAGCTTTAGTTTATTGTTTGTGTATAATTTTAGTGTTTAGCATATTCTTGGTAATAGATGTGTAATACCAAATTATTCTCTCAGCTGAGGAGTGGCCAGGCTTTAAGCCTGGCTATCAGTGTGAGCCAGGCCAGGTTTTGGGGAGACATGCAGGATTGCTGAGGAGGAGGATGACTGTGCCACAATCCACACCTCGTTTTACAGGCAGCTCTGAGGGTTTAGTCCCATAGGAAAATGAGAAGGTTGTCAAATAGCTGGTGATACCCTGCTGTTTCCCTCATTTATCTGCTCTTGTTGTGGGAGATTTGCACGCTTGGCAGAACCAAGTGTTTTTTCCTTTCCTAAGGTAAAAATCTTAACACTACTCTTAAATTGTTCCTAAAGACATGTCAGCAGGAGCAATGGACAGGGACACTTTTTCTCAGCTGGCATTTGGGCTTCTGAGGAGTGCCAGGGAATCTGTCTCAAGTCAGTCCTTGTTTGCTACAGCAGCAAGTATGCCAGTGAAAGCAAAGCCTGCCATCCTTTGACCCAAAAATCGTGGTTTTTGAAGGCATAACCAATTTATCAATTTGGAAAAGTTGCAGGCATTACTCTGTCCATATGTTTATACAAATAAAAAAGTCTGTTGTAGACTATCAGAGCTTGTACTTCATGTAGAGGGATAACAGTATGTGTACTGACATCTACACAGATACTCTTCTGTCAAAGAGTAATAATGAAAAGTAAAGCTGGTTAAAGTAAATGTAAAAGTTTTAAAGGCGCTTAGGAAGCTTAAGGCACGAGTTTTTAATAGAATTAAGTACCAAAGATTGCTTAAAAGACCAGAATGTTCCCCCAGCACAAAATAATTTGAGTTAGTGTTGGATAAGGTGACTGGAGGTACTGGAAGACAATGCCAAAAATAATGCTTAACTTTTAGAAAGATCTAGATTTTGCATAGTTACTTACATGACTCGTTTGGGGTTGTGGTGTTTGTGTCATTTAATTGGTGTACGAAACTGCTTAGTGTGCTCAGAATGATGAAATCCAGTGTCTTAAAAATGACAGGAAGTAGTACTGGTTTGGCAGCGATAGACTGTGCTGTACGCACAGCTGACTAACCTCCCTTCTCCGCAGTGCTTTGTTACTGTGAAGTAGTTTGCTGTGGATGCTCAAGGTACAGCTGATAAAGCTTACAATAATATTATTTTTGTTAGATTAATAAAAATGTCTAATTTACCAATCAAAATGAAGATACGTGATGCTTACTCGCTTATCTGCAGTGCTGTATTTCAGCAACCATGTAGTAATGAATGTATATAAGGAACCATAAATTGGGTGACCTGTACTTGTCTCTGAGTAACTGCGTATGGAACTCTGATATGCCCTTTCCTGATTCTTTACCTACTCAATGGTTGCTGCGTTGTTGAGGAATATTCTTTTAGACTGTTTTATAACACTAAGTAAATGCTTGTAAATTGTAATTATGAAAACCTCAACCGGAAGGTTTATGCATTGGTGGAAATTGATCTTTTTGGACATACTAAATTTGATTTAAAATTTTGGTTTCATCCTTTATATTTCCAACACTTAAAAGCTGAACAATGTCTGAAAAAAAGAAATAATTTAAAGCACAGTCTGGTAAAACTTAGGCTATATGTATCTAAGAACAGAGCTTGGCAAAAACATTTATTTTCTGTGCTTAGTCACTCCAACCTTAGCTAAAATCTGAAAATAACACAGTGTGGAATTTTCAACAGACATCTTATGCTTTTCTTACTGTTCATGAAACATAAAGGAAAACAGAGAGCAGAGAGCCATCTAAAATAAAAGTATGGGGTGGATAGGAATGTTTTACCTGATTAGATTATAACATATAATGTATGGATCGAGAATATCAGCTGCTATCAGTCTCTCACTTTCAAATCTTCAGATCTTTTCATTTAAAAAACATGATGAACTATCTAAGAAAACCTAAATTTCATCTTAGTAGTTGATTAAGTCAGAGCTTATAATGCAGGGTCACTTCTGAAAAACCTGCTGTAAAACGCAGTTTTTGAAAGAATTCGAGTATCTTTTAGCAAAATGAGTTTGCATAAAGACTCTCAGGATTTTCCCAGAGGAAATAATCGCTGTAGTTTCGTATCAGAGTTTCATGCCATACATAATGCCAACTTATAAGAACATATCTCTATTCATTTTAATGCTATTATTTTCAGGAATATACGTAAAACTGTGACCCTCTCGCTGTTTAGAGTAGACTGAGAGATTATATTTCTGCTTTCCGTATTGGAGTAACTTTTAGAACACTGAACACAACATATTTTATACTTTTTTTTTTTTTTATTGACTGTGTCCACACAAATTTCATTAACTGCAGGCTGGATACATGAGCTAAAAGATGTGCTTTGCTTCGGCAAATGCTGGAGGTTTAATGGAATGGATTCCATGTACTCAACAAAAAGTGCAGAAGGTGGATGCCACTACACACGTAATTTTGTTCATCTGTATATTTCATAGGAAATAATTACCATGATAGAATCATAGAATTTAGGAACACAGGAAATTTATTCCTGAGTCAGACCGGTAAAATCCTGTGCCCCAGTGTGTCGTCTCCAGGAGTGGCATCAGGAAATGTTATCCAGCCTGTTATCCTGGGCGCTTCCTGCAAGCTATTTTCTTCCTGCTCTCCCAGCATTGAGTAAATTGATCTAACAGGAAGGCTGGAAATCCTGAACAATGTTTTCAGTTTTCTAAGACAAAAAATAACCTCTTGGATATTTTTCAGTCCCTTTATCTACAATTTTTTTTGACTTTTTGTGCTATAGAGTGAATTAGAAATGGGAAGAATGACAGAATATTGGAAAGTAGGAGAGGAGTATTAAATGTGGGGCATATTCTCCCCCTAGAAGCTGCTAGTTCTTAGCCAGATGGAAGAACTGTTGGAGAAAGATAACTGAGGTGCTTCCAAAATATCAACTCCCATTCTCCTTTCCCTCTTGAGCATGGAACATATTATTTGTTTTCTTAGAAATGCTGATGTGTAATATTTAAGCTGTAATGTATAGTTAGGAAGTATCGTGCTGCAGACCTTTTTATTGACTTGGTCTTCTTATTAGTAGCAAATCAATACAGCGCTGATGGGGTGCGAGGGCTGTGCTGGAAGCCCGCTTCAGGCCTAAAAACAGTTCAGTGGCTTTTGCAGCCGTGCAGGGGGAGTACAAGGAGCTCCAGAATGTGACTGAGAAGCGGCTAGATAGTAGACTAGTGAGCAGAACGTCAGAAATCCATCAAAAAGAGAAAGCAAAGCTTTACATGTGTGGTCTTGAATGAGGAGCAGCACAGAAAGTATCCAGCCATGACATGAATACAAACATGAATTTATTACATCGTGCTGTTAGTGACTGGTGTGCATTTGCATGCTTCTGAGCAAAATTAACTAATTTAAAGATGTATATGGGATAAGTTGGAGAAAATATAGTAACAGGAAAAGTTTTTGATTAAAGAACTGATGACAATATGGAAAGGTGAGATGTGGGCTGAATCGTTCATTTCCCCTGAGAGCTGCTGAACGGCTTGTACAAAGCATGTAGCTTGCCTTATGCCAACATCAGCTTTTGGTTTAACCGTGATGCTGCTTTGGTCTGAAGTCATATCTGACTTTCCAAAGTTAAAAGATGGATATAAATGCTCATAATATTTTAATTTCTACATTCATAATGTTCTCTTCCTGTTTATATTACTCTACCTCTGATGCTCTGATGTTTTGGGACTGGGAAAGAGAAGAAGGAAACTGAATAGCAGTGCATATGCATTTTTGTTATGCAGGAGCTCATCAGGTCCCAGCCTCACCTTGAAGTATGGCTAAGTTTAAGGTTATGTCAGGTTGCTCATGGGAAGTTGTGTTACGAGTATCTTCAAGGATGGCTATTCCTCTACCTCCCTTGACAGCTCTTGTACTGTGCATCACAGGCGCGTGTCTCTTAATTGGTAAGCAGCCTGAGAAAGACATATCAGTACAGGTTCTTCTGGTGTGTTCTGGTAGTTTCCATCTCTGCAGTGGGCAATGGACCTACTCCACTCTGAGTGTAGAAGATAGGTCTTGGGAAAAAAAATCCAGTTCCCATGACACCTTACATCACTGCATATCATGAACTGGTTGTTTGAATTTAAATGACAATCTTGAAACCTGTTACATTCTCCAAAACTGGAAGTGACAAATTAATATTGATTTGGAGTTTAAATTTCCATCACAGATAGTGATGTCATCTCACTAGGTGGTGCTACAGAATCATTTTGCCTAGAGAGAGTGAGAACATGGTTTTTGTGATGATTAATTTGTGAGAAAAAGCTGAACTAGATGCTGGAATTCAGGTCTGAGAATGTTGTGGGTTTCCTACTTAAAACTTTTAAATGTATGATTGAATATGAACTGTAATAAATAGTTTGAGCTGAAGAAGAACTGAAACAACAATTAAAAACACTGAATCATCCATGTATTAATGTGTAAGATGCAAATACATGTTTTCAAAGCCGAGATCAAGGAATTACATAATGTAAGACAGAAAGTAATGACAACAAAGAAAAGGCAGAAAAAGGTGAAACCATGCTTCTTGTGAGGAAAGCTTTCCAAGATTTTCATAGGACTCACGGAGGTGATACGTTTGCTATTGCCATGATGGAGATTGACTTTTTAAAACTTAAATATCTCATTATGGACTACTGTTGATTTAAATAACATCTTACCACATAACTCTTCTGAATAATGTCAAATTTCAAGGATGTTGTTCTGTATAGTCATTTAATTAACAAAATATTGATTTACATTGCTATAAAATTTGGGATGAAGTGAGCTAGTTTCCAGACTGATGGCAGTGGATTACAACATGAAGATTTGTCGTCCAGCCTTGAACTGGTCAGTACATGCTAAGCATAAAGACAGTAGTCCACATTGTTATTCCAGATATTCCAAATTCCTATCCTTACCGTTCTCCAAGGTGAGATATTGTCCTAGGATAACAAAGAGGAAAGCTTCAGTTGAAAACATGCAAAATAATGTCAGGTCCAAGGAATCTAGCGGAATTTGTAAGCTAAAAAGTCAGTTGAGTATAAAGACAGGGAAGAAGTGCTCAGTAGTATTATTGAAATCATTTAGCATGAGCCCGTCAGTAACATTTGGGCATGACATGTGGATCAAATAGCAAGTCAAAATATTTTGAATATAGGGCATAAGTACCCATCACTATCTGCAGAACCTCAGTGTTCACTGACACAATAACGCAAAACTAGCCAGAAAGGCTGAAAACCAAGAATAATGCAAACAACTTTCATTGAAAATCTTTGATCTGATCTGTTCCACTGCATTCGGAACATAGACGCACTCACAATTGGACGTAGTTTGTGCCTTTGAGAAGGATTGCTGCCACGAGTGCTTAGCAGGCAGCACAGTCCTGACTGAGTCAGTGACCTCTATGAACCAGGGGACAATCTGGGGTGCCACTGACTTACACGTGCCAGCTCTTCAGTTTGCTGCGCATGGTGCGCTGCCCTGCCTTCATTTTCTGAAAGTGCCGTAAAAGCATTAAGTGTAGGGAACAGAACTGGGCAAATAATGGATCTCTTGCTTGACTGCTGAAACAAAAGGAAAGTAAGAAGAAATTAAAAAAAAAGGAATTGATCTGAAACAGAATTTTTTTAGAGGCACTTTGAGTAATACTACTTTAGAGAAAACAATTTTAGAACTACAGGACTGAAAAAAATTCTTTTTAACGTTTTAATTTTTATAAAGTTAAATTTGACATTAAAATGCTATTTGAAAGTGAAATGTGAAGTTTTGTCTTGGAAGTATATAAAATTGCTGCCATTTCCACAATTTTTCATTTGAAAATGGATGACATGCCTCATATAAACAAGTGACATTTTTGTAGATAATTCTTCCCCTTCCAAGAAGTTGCAGCTCTGTCTACAAGTGAACATGATATTCATTAATGGTAATGTGGACAGAAGTGACAATGTGAACCATGCTGTTTGAGATAAAATTGCCAATAGATGGCTAACAAGTTTGTCTTATCTTCTGTTATTAGGTCTGCTGCTTCATCCTGCTTTTATGGCTTATACACACTGGTGCGTGACTACTTCTGTGATGACAGAAGTGCAGAAGTTATTTGTGTAAATGGTGTAATCTTATCGTTCCGTATGTAGCTTTCCTCTCAAATACTGCTCTCAAAAACCAGCGTAATTTTTATTGAATAGTTTAAAGCTGCACTTAGTGTTATTGATGTTATCAGAAATTGTAACTGTTTTGAGTTGAATGCGAGGTTTACATTTATTTCAGTTAATATGATGTTCCTTTTTAATCGTCCTTTAAGAAATAATCTTGCTCTTTTTTTTTCTGGGTGAATGAAGAACAGCGATTCTCAGGGGAAACTATTCTGATCTATATCAGTCATTTGGCATATTATGCTTAAAGTATTTGTTTGTGGACAGAATTTATTGAAAGTATTTGAATTTAGCTAGAAGTTAAGACAAAGCTGCCCCGACTTTCAATTGCAATCTAGGGCCGAACAGGAGTAAAACTGGAAAGTAGCTTTTGTCTAGATTGGTCACCAAGGCCAAATTTAGAGTGGTGCTCAGTGGGTCAGGTATCAGGCTTTGCACTGCTGTGCCTTGAGAAACAGTTGTTCTGACAGGACAAATCCCTGCTGAAGGGGAAAAAGGATCCTTGCAGGAGGATAAACCAGGGCTTATGACAGCTCACGTTAAAGGGCTTTCTAGATTTTGTCTGCCCAGTGGAGAGAGTCCAACCTTAGCAAACCCAACCCCCTGCTATCCGGCTCCTGTGCTGGGACCACACGGCTTTGAGCACCATTGTCCCAGACACATGTCTCAAGGTGGCAGGCGTGGGAGGGGTGGAAGGAAAGCTCAAGCCCTTGTCTTGTAGGGGTAGGTTACTGATTGTGAAAGTGCAGAGAACCTAGCAGGATGCTGAATTTTAGAGTCTGTAGGCAGGTCAGCCTGTAACTGGTAGGGGAAAGGATGCTGGAGACGGTTATACTGACCCCAGGCTGAGATTTCTCTGCAGATTCCGATCCGACGGTGAATCACATGCCTTCAAAACACTCTCAAATCACAATTCCTTTTCTCCACAGCCAAATCATGGAGCTAATGGTGCCAAGTGAGGAAGATTTAGATTAGTTGCTATGGTAAAACTAGAGAGAAGGACAAAAAGCGTGACATCTGTAACATCTACTCCAGCTTTCTTTTCTTCTTTGTTTTTTTCCTAACCCAGGGACAAAGGGAAAGAGGGAAGAGGTTATGTGTGCTCCTTCTGTGTTACATACGTTTTTGTAGTATGATACAATACACATACACTGTCATTTCATACAAATTATTTAATAGACTTCTAGAGAATTTCCATTACAAGATTTACTCATAATGACTGCCAATTTGGCAGCCTCCTGCATTGCTTAATATTACATCTGTTTAACAGGACAGATGATAATACTGCAAACCGTACCCAGATTGTTTGCTAAACCACAGAGCAAGTGGCTGTGAAGATAAATATATTACCAAAATGGAATATTACAGTACATTCCATAGGATGTAAAATCCCATATCTTCCAGTTTATCAACACATAAGTATGAGGCATTCCATATGTGTCCTGGTTTAGCCCTAATACCTAAACAGTTCTTTATTATGACAAAGTCATGTCTGCTGGGGAAGACAGATTTGTGGTGTATCGTAGACTTGCATCCTGTGTGAATAAGATTTCACAGTTTCACTAAAATACCTATCTTTCTGAAATAATTAAAACAAAAGCAGTAATTTTTCAGGAGTTCTGTGAGTGAACCATATCTCTAGTAGTGCAAAACTGAATGTGAAACTCTATTGCAATTCCCTAATATCACAATAATTTTGGAGAACCTTTCTGACATGTCCCTTGTATTCAGTGCAAAATGCCCAAAAGAGAGCATTTAAATTCTATTGAAACTCTTGTTTATTCATCCTTTCTTGAGAATTATGGACATTGTTACTGGGTTTTTTTGTTTGTTTTTGTTGTTTTTTTTTTTCCATGGACAGTTATATCCTGGGTTGCTAGATTTGTCTTGGAGTTCTCATTTGAGTTTTGAGTTGCCTCTAATAATTGACATTCTCTTTGTATGGTTTTAGGCTGCTAATTTACTACCCACCTTTGAAAGCTTTCAAAAGCACTTTTGGGACTAGGAGGAGGAGAATCAAGTTTCTGTTTAGAAAATTATTTGAATACAGGAGGTTGAGATGCTAGCTTTAAACCTTCAGGAAAGATGGTCATGGATTTCAATAGCACAGATCGCTTATTAGGACTTTCAACTGACTCCTGAGCTGCTTTTCAAAACGTACCAAGTATTATCTGTTGTATTTACCAGCCATGTGGAGAGAGACTGTAGAAGCAGTCAAAACCAAAAGTTTTTTTCTTTATTTCAGCCAAAAAAATATTATGTGACATATTTTACAGTAGTTGTTCATTGAGAAAATTATTCTTTTTAAGAAAAAAAGAAATATCTGAATCTTTTAAAAAATATTAGAAAAAGCTCCCTGGCGGGAAAAGGACCTGCTGGTCAGAAGTCTGCTGAACGTGGGCCAACAGTGTGCCCAGGTGGCCAAGAAGGCCAACAGCATCCTGGGTTGTACCGAACAGTGTGGTCAGCAAGGGTAGGGCAGTGATTGTCCCCCTCTGCTGAGCACTGGTGAGGCTGCACCTCAAATTCTGTGTTCAGTTTGGGGCCCCTTGTGAGCACAGGCGTTATTTTACAGTGGTTACAGAAGAGTGAGAAACTTGTGGATCAGAGTCCGATCGTCACCAAAACTGAATGAGCAGTGTGGAATTACTGGCCAGTTGTGAGGGAAATAAATAATTGAATCGTGACATTGGAAATAGTAGGTCAAAATGACTAGAAGTGGTTGCATAATTCACATGTATTTAATCCTTTTTATGCTTCTGATTACCTTAAACAAGAAAATATGACAGTAATTTCAGCAGAACAAAAGCGGAATTGATGGAGGTGATGAGCTATATGGACAGAAGTGATTAGGACAAGTAAATCCATATTAGAAGTGATGTAGCTGCAATAAAGTAAATTAAGAATGTAATTTTTAGAACGATAAACTGACAAGTAATTTGTAGGTTTACTAGAAAATGCAGTCGAGCATAAACTCTTTTTTTCCCATGCAGAGTAAAATACTTATTCTGACAATTGACAGTCTCTAAGTGTTGGTTCCTTGATTTATTTATTTATTTATTTATTTTTAATCCTCTGCACTTTTATATTCCCTCAGTGAAATACCAAAAAGACAATGACTTTTACAACATGACGATTACATACTTTTACCTATTTTTGCTAAAGAAAATAATGAAATAACTGTCTTATTTTTATTAAGATGCAGAAATAATTTTCTTAATGTTATTGTGCTCGCAGTGTAGAGCATGTGTGGACAAGGCAGGATCTCAACCAAAGGGGATGCCTGTAGGCACACTGGGGAATATTCGAGTCATCTTTGGAAAAGAAGAAAAAGGAATAAAAAAAGAGCATGAACTGTCTTCAGGTTGTGCACCCTTTACTTATTCATGGATTGTTAGCCCTTCTCTGGGAGGTTACAGCACAGCTGCCCAATGTTGTGCTGGCTGCTGACAGTCCCTGGGCTGCTGCAGCACCCCGCACTGCCTGTGCCCGGCGCAGGATCCTGCCCAGCCTCCCCGCTCTGCTCCCCAGGGCGGGAGAGGATGGTTCCCTCCATAGCTACAGGAGCTGCTGGAAGGTGATCAGGAACGTTTCACCTTATGAATTAGTACATATCGTGTTCCAGTCAAATAAAGTTTGAGTTAGCGTGTTACAACATACATGCAGCAACACTTCAGAAGGAGTAAAGTCAAACTGAAAATATTTTCTGTGTGCAGACTACATTGTTAAAGTAGTTTGACTAAATAGAAAAAGTATCTGAAGTGTATAGATTGAAAACTGTACATTTCCTTGGCTTTTTATGCCGGTCTGTTCCATTTCTCTGATCCGTTGCCTAGAGCTATTGAAGTAATAATGCGCAGGCGGGGTGCTTCAAAGCAGTGCTTGCTACTTAGCTGAAGTTATGGGAAATAGTAAATATGATTAAATGGCTACTCCTGCTGCCGTTCATTTGACAGCTTGGAGTCTCCCTTCTTTCAAGATGAGTAAAAAATTGTCTAGCATGGGTAAAACTGAGTTTCTAGAGCTGCCTTTTACATCTTTCTCATAGCCATCGAGTGTAGAGATGATGAATGATATTTCATTGGTAGTCGCTCAGTGACTACCACTACAAGGCCTCTTGTCTTGTCATTGAGTTTCATTGACAAGAGACATAAGTCTTCATGTGTTTATACACCTACTTCAGGCCTTGTCATAAGCATCACTTATGTCACTTGGGGCAAAGGATAAAAAATATGTGTACAAATATTCAAATAACTTATAATTTGCTATAAAAATGATAAGCCTGATTCCTAGAAGGGGTGGTTGCATCACACACACAGAAAACTGTTTATGTGAGGGAGAGAGGAATATTTTAATGATGCAATGAAGATTTTCATCGTCTCTGTCACAGTGGGAGTATTGTATCTGTGTTTGATATCAGTGGATAACTGCAAAGATGCTGAACAAAATTAAAACAGAATTGGCAAATAGACAGAAAAAAATTCTTTGGGTTTTTTAGTAGTAAGCAAAGAAGATGGGATGTTCATTCACAGGAGGCACAGGCATCATGCTTCTACTGTAGTTTTTACAGGTTTAGTCATATGTGTCTGATTCATTACAAAGAAGTTCTTTCCACTAAGTAGGCCGGTCTTTTTTACACGTGTTGAATTCGAACCATTGAAATGAGTCAGACTTAGGTTTTGATTTGTTGTTTTCAAAGTCCAAAAAGATAATGCTGTGTTCCTGGAATTTAATTTAAGTGGGTTTTATACTGATAATTTCCAGGAATATCTTTCTGCAGGGTTCTTGTCACCTCTTTGACAGGCACGTAACATACTCTGAGCACCTTTCAGGATCTGGTATTGCTTCTACTTCCTTAAGGTTTTGGGTTGTGGTTTTTGTGTTTGGTTTTGTAGAGATGGATTTTTGTTGTGTGCAGTCTTTGATATGATTTATTTTTTTGTTTTGTTTGGGGATTGTTTTGTTTGTTTTGATGTTTTATTTTTTTTTTAGTATTCCATAGCTCCCAGATTCAAGGTAGTGTGTGCTAAACAGGATGCAGGAATCCTGATGTCTGGTGCAACCTTCTCGTGAATAGTCTGCATATCAATCCCATTCCATGGCTGGGATTCATAAAGCATATGCTTATGAAACATTTCAACTTATTTATTTGATCAACTCAACAGTTAAAGTCAACAAAAGTTTGATTTGAAGCATAGTAAAATGTTTTATCAGAATGTCATTGCTGTCGTTGTACAACATGAGGAATGTACAGCTGTAGAGGCATCAACAAAAGATAAATAGATCTTGGAAGGAAACAGTAATATCTATATTGATATGAAAATTGGTGATCTTTATTGGAAAGATATGCAATTCTTTATTTTGCAATAAAACAGTTAAATATTTCCTTCCTTACATCTAGCAAACAGCAGATTGATATTTTAACATAGCTATTCTTGGACAATTTTGTGTAGAACTTGAAGGCACACTCAGAATTTTTTTTTCCTAGTTTAAAAGAATGACAGCAAAAGCACCTTTATCTGACATTTAAGATGATTAAATTTTGAAAAATTACTTGGCATATTCAGCATGACTCCACAGGGTACTCCTGCTTTATAAGGCAATGGATCATGTTAGCTTAACTTATATTTAAGATTTGCTAGCCTGATATTATTGTGTTAGACAGTATAGCTGAAATGGAAACATAAAATTTTGCTGCTAGGAGATCAAGTCTGTGCCTACACTAAACTATAAATTAGTTCCATAAAGTTTTAAAATGCAATATTTGCTATAGCCCAACTAGTGCTGTAAACCAGAAAATTGTGCTTAAATAGATAAAATTAAACCCCAGGTCAAAACTATATACATTGGTTTCTTATCCTCCTACAGGCTATATAGGATACACTACTATTCTAAAAAGAAAATTAACTTCAATTGAAGATGTTTACAAACATTAATATTTTTTTAAATTTTAATCTAGTGTGGATACCGATTTGGGAGTATCGAAGCTTTTTCATCTGGGTTCCTAAATGGTAGGCTTTGTCTCAGTGAGCTGAGTCTGAAGCAACAGTATAGACTAGGAAAAAAAGCATGTTCTATACTTTTTAAAAGTTATGGATGTGAATTTCTGTTGAGAAATCATGATCGTATTCATCAGCTGAAAAAAATTGCATTAACCTTTCTACTTTTCTGTGCTTAAACATGTGAACAGTGCTAGCTGATGCTGTTGTGTGTATATTGTGATGAGGGTTCCCTGCACAGCATCCCAATACAGCCTCCGTTCTGGCTTCACCCTTCACCTCTGGAGTGGTGACACATAAAGCCAGCGTGAAGGTTCCCGCAGATCTCCTTTCTGTGCCTGCTCAAGGCAGCTGTAAATGCTGTTTGAATTTCCCTAGTTTTCTTTTCTCCACAATGGGAACCTGTTGTGCTACTTGATTGAGCAAAAATAGCATCTGTTGGCCCTGCAACCTCTGAGGGTCATGGAAAATACTTTTTTCATTAAAAGTTTTTCCCAAAGCTGGGAAACAGGCGCTCATCTTTGTCCTGAGACACAGGCTTGCTGGGTTAAGAGGACGCTAGGTGTGCAGCTTTTCTAGCCACAAAGATGTAGCCTTTGTGACAGAGCTGTTGAGGAGAGACTCTGGCAAGCCATTTGGTTACAGCACTGGAGCAAATGGGCAAGGAGGAAAGAAGTGAAGCAAAGTAGATGCTCTTGGTATCTTCATCAAAGGAAAATTCTTTTAGCAGCCTGTCCACTTTCTGTTGTCTGTTCTCCCATGCCTGTATAGATTTAACCTTTTTGAGACAATTGACAGTGGTATATAGTCCTTAGGCTTATTTTTATTTATATGTACAGACACTTTATTGCTTCAGTGAAACGTTAATCAAGAGAACAGCTCCAACCTTGGTGTGCCAGTTTAGGAGCTGCAGGGACAGGGCTCTTGCTGGTTGCCACTGGATGCACAGGAACCCGAGGACCACAGGGAACTGGTTGTGTTGGGAGATTTACTCAAATTTTGGCAGGTGAAGGGGACTCTAAGCAACTTTCAGGCAAATCACATGTAGAAACTTGATTTGTGACTTTAAGCTAATTTATTGATTTTCCTTGTTTCTTATGTTACTCAGTGTGGTTCTGTTAATTTTTTGGGATGCTTTTGTTCTGCCTAATGCAGAATGTCTTGGGTAAGCCCTTCGTTTGACCTCATTAAGTAACTGACAAACAAGAAAGCCGAACTGAAATAGTTCGTTATAAATAAGTCCAGTAGACACTGCAGCTTCAGTTCTGCGTTGATAAAGGCAAAAGTACCAAATTAAGGCAGACTGATTTTTTTTTTTAAGAATTTTTTATTTTTAAATGATGTCCTGTTAGAGTGAGGCAGGACCTACAATCAGTTATATTACAGAATGATATTGAGAACCAGGAGCTGATGAATAGGAAACAAAATGTGACCGATAATCCATTTTGATGAGGAGTTTCAAGGGAACTAGTAGAGTGATCTGAATGAAGTACATAGTATTCAAATATCACTAAGAGAATAGATTGCACCATTACAGTATTACATCAACCATTTTTAAAGGTCTGAGTGACAATGAAATTGAGATGTAAGGCAAAACAAAATGTCAGGTTCAACTTGCAAGGTAACAAGGAGCAACTGTGACACGCTTGAGAAGCAGGTAGTTCAGTTCAATTATTAAATTGTGTTGTGGTTTCTTTGCCATGATGTGATCAACTGTTGTAATGCTGTCGAGTGCCTGCGTCACTGTATGTGTGAACAGCCTCTTCATGTTCATCCTTGTGTTCATACAGGTGAAGTTCCTCAACTGACTGGAATTGGAACCTGTGTCCTCACTTAGTAGATGTGTCCTTCAAAGCTAGTGTGGGAGTCGTGTCTGAATAAGCCTTTAGGGTAGTGCACACTTGGAGTAATCACTGAGAGTACCACTTCACATTTGAAGTTTGCTTCTGGAGTTCAGAGACCAATGTGGCTGTAAAGTATCTTTAACTTCCTAGCAGGAAAACAGTCTATGATCAGTTTTCCTGCTCGAGGCACATCATCTGTGAGAAGCAAGCATTTAAATGGCCTCAAATTAAACAAGAAGTAGTGTATTTCTGAGGGATCATGGGAAGTGTGATGCCAAGCTGTGGCTCTCTTCAGTTATTTACTTCACATCTGAACAGAGTAGTTTGTCCTATTTTTTATTTTGTACAATGCATTTTAACCATATATTTAAGACAGCGATACTATATTTTTTTTAGTGTTGGCAACTCTGGTTTTTTACTTCACAAAACCCTTTTGATTTAATTTCTCTCTCCCCTCTCACAGTAACAAGTTTTTTATCACGCAAAATATGAAAGTAAATCCTCACATTTTCAGGTGTGTGCTGGTATTTAGCTTGAGAAAAGTAAGCAGAGAGCACATGATTCTGAAAAGAAATTTTGGGTGTTGTGTTGGTTACTGAGGCTGGGATAAATGAATGGACCTAACTATAGTTCCTAGCATAAGCATGTCTTGCGGGGCCAAGCACGCTTTACAACATCATGTAAAATTAGATTAACAAAGCATGTTACTAAAACTAATCCATAGTCTGAAGTATTGTTGCTATCCTTTTACTATTGCCTGGATAGCATTTGGAGAACAACAAGCTGCTTGGCCAGCAAGTGTGTTCTTACACAATGCAAGTTGTGCCACCAGCTGAGAGTACAATAGTAGTACCTGCAGATCTAAAACATAAACTCCTGAGGGTTTGGAGCAGTATTCAGTCCACAGTTTTCCTAGGAAACTCTGTAAAAAATTTTTTTTGTCATCGAAATAACTACTGTCAGGAAACCATCAATAACCTAAAAGTAAATTAGAATCAGTAATATTAATTGCTTTCCATTGTAAACATCCTTGAGTAGTAGCTTGAAATTAATAATTTCATTATCTCCTATGTATTAATGCACCTTTCATTTTCATGCTGGCAGTACATGGGACTATATAATAAATAGATATAATACAAATATGATATTTTTTGGTTTGTATTCATTTTGGGACTTAATATAATAGAATGCAGTTATATGGTTAAAGCTATAACCTTTTCAAGAAAATTATTTACTGGTGATTTGTTTTACTGCCTTAGCAATCTCTTATTCCCGATAGAGTTCACCTAATAAGAGCAGTTTTCACAATGGCTCAGTTGCCCAGTTGAGTTAATTCTGTGATTTTTACATGTTCAGAGTATCACAAATCAGATTAAGAAGTGAAAGTATTAAATACTTTATCTGCAAAACAGTTACAAGATCATAAATAGAAATTAAAAAGATGTCATTGGTTTAGAAGTTAAAATTTTAATTCTGGCTTAGTGTCTGTGAAAACAGTGGCTTTTGAAAAAGCTGGGAAAATGTACCCAGTGTAAGGTTTTCAAAGCTGTGAACATTTGCAGTTGAGCAATATTCTGAGCACTAGAAATATTTTAAGACATTTTGGAGCAGCATTTAAATAATAAACTCTTCTAATGTGTTTATGAAGACAACTTACCTGCATTGATCTGTTGAATATTCAGCATCAGAAAATCCTTTGTCATTTTGTTCAGCTGCATAATAATGACTTCTGTTTGCCTGCTATGAGCTTTAAAGTAATTATAAAAGGATAAACCGTTATTGGTAATCTATATCTTTCTCAGAGTTGTGTTGATTTTAACTGAACAACAATGACGAAAAGGATATTAGCTTAACCGTACCAACCATTTGCAATTAAATCAGAGGATTGGGGAAAGGATTAGCACTAATGAGGTGAATAGTATGGATTACAGGATCTACATTTTGTCCAATTAACTTCAGAATCTTTATATTTAGATAAAACAGTGCTCGGGGTAGATAATGGCTAATAATTGCCAGTCGTATGTGAAATATAGTTTTGACCAAATACATTGACAGAATGCTCATTCAAGTTGTTAAGTGAATTAGGATTTCACTGTTGGTCCTATGTGACACATGATGTCATAGAGCTGTCAGCAGCCACCATGCTGAGATATGGGAAGTGTGTTATTTGCGCTTCTCCTGGGCGGCTGCAGCACAGTTACGCACAGTGTGAATGAGAGCATCTCCGCAAGAGCTCAGTCCAGGTGTGGCAACTCTGATAGTACAAGGCATACGAGAAACACTTGGGACAATCTCTCATCTCTGTGATAAGCTCCTCCTTAGAGGTGCTGATTCCATCTCCAACCTCCGTTCTATGCACAAAAAAGCACTGCAAGTGACCTCTGATTTTAGTGCTTTAGCTCAAGTAAAGAATAAATTTTATGCAAGTGTGTCTAATGGTTTGCATGGTCGGGGCTTGCATTCAGTTTGTTAGAAGTTCTGTGGGGGGTTTTTTTATGTTCTTTATTTTTTTTTTCCTAAACAGGGATAACTCTTGCAGTCTGATGTTTCTTTTAATAACTTAATCTTCTCAAAGCACTTATTGTCATTGTGCAGAACTTTTCCAATTGCTAAACTTCCCGTACACTAAACCCACTGTTCAAGCTAGAGATATTTTTTTAATCTAAAAGACCTGAAATTTTGTTACGTATGATCTCCCTAGATGCCCTGTGACTGAAGACTTGTAAAAAAACAGGCAGCAAACATTCTTGTAAGGAAATTAGAGAGCTGTTACCAAGAAGCTGAAGGAATGTAGGTAGCTGGAATCTTAACCATGGAAAAGATTCTTTCCAGAACTGGTGCTTAATGCAGCTTGAATGATTTGCCAATTTTGTCTTCTCTTGAGATATTCTTAAGGGATGTCTAGTTGAATTTGTATATATACTTATGACAGTATCATGATATGCTGTTTTACTTGTTATCTTGAGAACTTTGATATAAAAGCTTACTTATATCAATTGCAAAACCAATGTGCAAAAGAACTATTGTTTAAGTAGACTTTTCCAAAATAAAGTTAACAGAAAAAACCCTCACACATTGATTTATATCTGGAAGATGCTTGAATATTTTAAAATAATAATTAAAAATTCTACAGAAACCTAATTTGACCAGTTTCATAGAGGCACAGAGGCAACTATGCCTGGTACTGCTTTCTTTGAAGAAGTTGATCCACTCTGCCCAAGATCAGAAAAACCATTTCAGCTATTATGCAAAGGGTGGAAATCCTTAATTATTTGCTGTTGTCAGCTGGAATGGAATAGCAGTTAACAATGAAACAGACTGAAATACTTTAGGGGTTTAAATTGTGGATTTTTACGTTTTAAAGGGAGTGCGCATGTTAAAATTTCAGGCATAAGATTGATTATGTTTATATAAATTTGCTGTCTTAGATTGCAAATGTTTGCCTGAAGGAAGCTGGATTTGTTTTCAGCTACACACAGAATATAATCGTGAAAATATAATGAAGAGTCAATGAATGTGCAATCTATTTAAAAAAATCAAACAGTAGTGTGGTGAAGTGAATTTTTCAGATAACGTTTTTTCTGTTTCCTTGGCTGATTACTGTGAAGGTAGTTAATGCACAAAGGATGAATGATTGCGTAATTAACTTATAACTGTAATACGGCATATACCCTAAACAAAACTGTGAAATTAGAATATTAATATATACACTGGTGAGTGCGTCAAATTTCTTTTTTTTTGCCCATGCCATGTAATTATTTAATGCAATATTTAGCTGTAACTAACACTATGAAAGGAAATAGAATATCTGAGTGATTTAAAGTGTTTATAGATGTGTCTAATTTTTTAAAATTATATTAACTTGAGATGATTTTTAGAAATCTTATTTAAGTCTTACTAAATTCCCTGTTATTCTTAATGTATTTCCAGGGATAACATGTCTCAAGGGTAAAAAAAAGTATTTTCTTTTTTTTTTCTTTTTTTTTTTTTTTTTAAAGAAAACTATTGGTGTTTCACACTTTTTGGGTTTCATATTCAGTTTTCAGTTACTGCAATTTAAATTCCCCAGTAAGTTATTTTCAGTTTTTTTCTATGAAGATGAATCGAAGTGAAGACATGAAGACAATCCCTAAATTTTGTGCTGAGTGCAGCTCTGGGTAGAAAGCAAGGTGGGAGTAGGGAGGAGTCACATGAGTTAGAAGGAGCTTGGATTCTTGCAGTTAAAGCGTATCATGTATGTTTATAGCAAGTTTCTTTTAAAAAAATATGGTAAGAGTAAATTTTTCAAAGGCGTCTGAGTAACTTGGCATCTTTTGTTCCGTGTTCAAAGTGGACCAATATCCATTTTTTGTGAAAGTGTAGAGAAAGAAAGCCCATGGTACTGAAAGCAGTTGGGAAAGAAAAACACACTTGAATGGAAACAGAATGGGGTCCGAAAGGAGGGAAATAAGTGCAGCTTATTGTTCTTCTTTGGTTTGTTTGGGTGTTTGTGTATATGAGTTTTTAGGGACTGTAAGACCACATTTTACCGTCACCATCATTGTGCTAAGCACCATGCTTCTGCTACAGAAGAACTGCAACACTTTGGTTTTTTTTTCATTCATAGGTTAGATTTAATTATTGGAAAATTTCAAATGTAGGTGTAATGGCAAACAAAAAAGCAACTCTCAGTGACGCTACAGGTGTGGTTTCTTCTCCAATGTTAATGGCACAGAAAAGGGCTTCTCCAGGTGCCCCTTACTGATGTCCTCAGCAATCATGAGTAACAGATGCTGGGGTTATGAGCCAAGGCCGGAGACAAGAAATAAAGTATAGAAGAGAGCATGGAGGAAGATCCTAAAAATCTTACTGTTCTGGCTCTTTGTTGCAACACCTAGAGAGTTTTGTTTTTGTTAATACTAGAGCCCACGGAAATGTGCTCTGTGCCTGGCTGGGGCTTCTGACTGTGATCAGTGACACAGAAATTGTAGCCTTCTGTGGAACTCGGCTGCTCTGGGACACGATTGTGACTCCCTTGCCGTAGCTGAAAACTCTTCTCATTTTTGCAGCACGAAGACAGCTAAACTATGGAATGGATCATTTGAGTAACTCTAAATGCATTTATGTTAAAAATCTGAGTGGCTTAACAAGAAAGAAAGGACGTAACTTCTCAACTAATTTAAGCTTTTCTGATTTTGCATACGCAAATCTTAGCTGAGCTGCAGGAGTGCTGAGCTGTTATGTTTTGGTGGTGTTTTTAACTTGTCTTAAAACACAAGCTGAACCTACCAAATAGTTGTAATATTGTTAAACAAATGAATTTGAATCTATACTCATGTTTATAAGCAGTCTAGAGCTTTGCTTAGGCAAGGTGTTTTGAACATCTCTGCAGAGTGTGTCAGTGGACACTTTACTCCCCAGTCCTAGAAGAACATCTCAACTTTTGAACTTTCAGATACTGATTTTACGAAGTCACATTCTTCAGAATCCAGTTAACCTCATCAAGGAGCCTTTAAAGGGGACTCAGACTGCTAGGCAAAGTTTGAATTAATTGTAAGACCTGTCTAATTATATGGCATTATTTCTATTTTCACTGCTATTTTCAGTTATTTGCAATGTAAATGTTCTAAATTGCTCTCTATACCTCACATCATAAATATTCAGATCATCACTTGACACCTGCTGCTAGTTTATACTCTACAAAATATTTACCAAGTGCTGAAGCATTTTCTTCAGCCCAAGGGAAGACAAAACAAAAAATAGGAAAACTTTTCTTATTTTCAGAGAGATGTGAAGGAGAAGACTGAGGATTTTAAACAAGATCTAATTAATTATAGTGCCTGTAATGTTGCAAAATTCACTGTGTAAGACTTTCTTTAGCAAAGTTTTATTTTTATTTTTGGTCTATAAATATTATGTTGCATGCAGATTCTCTCTCCGATTGTAATTAATTACTCTGAGATTTTCTTAAAATTTAAATATTAAATTATGAAATAACTCAAAGAACTATTGTTCAAGGAGTACAATGATCATAAAATATGAGTGCCGGTGCAAATGACAAGACTTTGTTGTCTAGAGGAGAGATTCCTGTTGTCAGTAGCTTGAGAACAGGTTACTCTATACCTTCCCACTCATGGAAGAAGGATGAGAGAGTTTTCCAGCTGAGGTTTATTATGATGATAAGTTGAAGAAAGTAATCAGAGGACCATCTAATGGTCAAAAGCTTTGCAGTGAGGAGAGAGGTAAAATTGAGGGCGATAATTGACTCTTATTATTTCTGATAAAACAACTGTAGAGATATAATATTGCTTTTTTTTTTAAAACAAAGAAGTGATCATTTAAATGCTTTAAAAAGAACTGACTGTGTTTTTTCTAAGTAAGCAAATAAATACACCTGCTTTTAAAAGATGCTGCTGTAGAAGAGCATCCAGTAGGTTCTGGAGAGGCACCACAGCAGACTTGTCCTATTATTGTACTGTTCCTCAGACATTTGTTCTTTGCCATTATGAAGTTCTGAAATGGGCCTTTTCCCTCGTCTGCTCTGGCTGGCTGTGACAGCCTGTAGGGTGTGTGGAAAAAAGACCCAAATCAATCAAAACCTGACAAAGTTATAAATATTTTTTTTCTTGATAAAGAACCTCTTTTTTTATTAAATCCGATTTCTCATAATACTTATTTAACTTGTAAATTTTTACTTGGGTTTTAATGCTACTACTAGACTCTTAAAAATTTTAAATTGATAAATTTTGAAAAACAAGAAAAGACAAATCCAAAAGCAAAGAAAGAACATTAAAAAACCCAAATCTTTTCTTGTAGCGGGGGTGGATTGCCTGAAAAATACATTAATTTCTACTTTTCAACTTTAAATGCTAATATATACAACAGGACATAAAACAGAAAGGTTCAGATACTAAAATTAAGTAATTCCAGAGAGAAAAATCAACTAAATGTGGAATATTGCTCTTGGGGATCATCACAGTGAATGTTTCATCATGGGACCATATAATTGAGAAGGCAGTGGCATCTTCCTAATATATAACAAGTGTTACACTGAACCTCCTTCTGTGTTTAGAAAGATTCACATCCACATTTGTAGGAATTTTTCAGGATTAAAGTCTGTAAGACCAGGATGTCTCAGAGGCAAACACATCCTGTTTGGAAAATCACCTCCTCAAACACCTTTACTAAAGTGAGGTACATTCATGGAACACCTTTAAAAGAAAGGGTGATGTAATAGAAACAGCAGGAGTTCTAATATACAAGTTAGCATTCTAGCATATTATAGAAATAAATATATATGCATAGTTCTGGGATTTACTTAGGTATGCAAGCTCACAAAGTTTTCTTATTCTTTCAAGAAATTGAGGATAAAGATTTTAGTTTTTTAAAACACAAAATATATTTAGTAGATTATCTTGTTTCGTTACTTGCATTTATACTCAAGCAGTTCCTTCCCTTCTCTGAAAGCTGATGTAATGGCTCCTTTAAATATTAAGCCCTCATTTAGTGAGCATTTGCAGCATGAAATCTGAACAAATGAATACATTTTATTGAAGCCTATCCTAAGTGTCTGATTTCTGTAATATATTAAGCAGGAGAGGTGCTTCATTCTATTTGAGATTTTGCAATACAACCCTTTATTTTTTTAAGTGCAGGAAAACTTCCATTTCTGTTTCATTAACTTTAAAAATCTAATTTTATTCTTATTCATTATTTGTACCTTGGTTTCCTTTTTCTTTGATATTTGAAGTGCTCATTCATTTTTTTGTAAAAGTCAAGTGGAAATAAGACCTGAACCTCAAAAGGTCTGAAAGTCAAGTCTTAAACAACTAAAGCATTCAGCAAATGTGTATTTAAAATGCCATACAAATTCCAGCTGTTGTCTCTTACTATTGTGTGACTTTTTCCCTGTGTGTAAATATTTATTTATATAACCTTAACTTAAGGCAATTAGAATACCTTCACAACCCTGAAACACTGGCTTCAGTTTGTAAGAGATTCTGGAAATTATATTTGAGAGTTCTCTTTGTATTTAAAAAAATATTACCGAAGGGTGCATCTGCATTGTACAAATGTCTCAGCTAAGCCTGAGAGAGCAGGGAAATCTACTTGGGGTGAGACTGTGGTGCCCTTATCCATCTCTGTCATTTCTGTAGGGTTTCAGCATCAGTTTTTGATGGAATATGAGTGCTAGCAGGTGAATGATTTTTCAGATAGGTGGTTTATTTAGGTTTGGGGAAAAAAAGTGGTAGAAATTGCCCTGGACCATTCCCTGATGAATCGCTGTGACTCTCGCTGTCTTCAGGACTGGTTTCACAGGGTGAACGTGATTGATGCGTCCGTGTCAGGTTCTGCCTGGTTTACAGCTACTAAGGAGGAGAAAAATGAGAAAATACTTGCAGACCGTGAGACCTCTTGCTATGATCCAAGGGTAATTTTCCACTTCTAAATAGTGGGAGGCAGAGTTGTAGGCCTGGATGGGAGGGTGTGTGTGTGTGAACACAGGCCTGCTCTGTGTTTTCACAGCAATAAGTTTGAGTGAGAAACTTTGGTATCCCCTTTCGCGGGGCGCGATGCAGTGCCCCCAAATCAGTGCTGGGCACGGCAGGGTCTGAAGGTTCACACCTGCGTGTGTACAGCTGCACAATGCCCTGTTGTCATCTGAGCAGGGGGGTATCTGGGCGTGACCCGGTGCGTTGTCCTGTGCCACCAGAGCCGGTGAATATCAGGGCTTAAGCACAGAGGAGGCCTCTGTGGGCCTGGATTGCCCTGAGCAATCTCACCTTGGGTGCCCTGCTTCAAACCCTCTCATCTGGCCTTGGGTCCCAGCCTCACTCGTTGTCCAAGCTGTGCTGTAGTTACCCTTTACTGGGGCAGCTGTACAGGTGATGCAGAGTTTACTCACCTAAGAGCAATTATATAACTCTTACATCACCTCCCATATTCATTTTGCTAAGTGTGGTTGCCTTGTGTGTGTGTGCAGTTTTTGATTTTGTTTTGTTTTTATAAGCTACCATTTGCACTCTTGGGTAGGACCTGGGTAGCTACCGTCAAAGGATACGATTTGATTTAAAGAAAAAAAAATATGTTCAGGCTCCTACCTTGCAGATGGTCGTGCTGGGCTTCTGAAGGCCTCTGTGGCATTATCTGGGTTATTCTAGTCTGGAAGCCAAACCTTGTTACTGATTTGAGACCGAAATAATTATTTAAATATAGACTGAAGAAAGAAATTAATTTTTTTTTAAAGCATGCTGTCAGAATTAGTGCAGGTTCATTCTTTCCTCTCTGGTGTGCCTTCCTGTTGGAGAAGACCATCTGTTTGTCAAAGGAAGTCATAAAATAATATTTGACATGAGATTTGCACCGAAATCCTGACATCTAGTAATTGCAGTTATGAAAACAGTTATCTATAATGTGCGTAATTCATTTATATTTTAATTTCAATCCATCTGTGTCACATAAAATAAGTTATTTTTCCTTCTGTTCCTGAGTGGCACCTGTAATAGCTTAATGTTGCCTGGGTAGTAAACTGGTAAGTTTTGAAGTCATGCTGCTAGCCAGGGGCCTTTTTTGTTGACAAAGGTTGCCCAGATGAAAGCTATTCTTAGATATAATTAAATTTCGTGTTTCTGTAGTTAATGATTGTATTTCATTTCTTTAAAATGACTTGCCTATCACAGTTGTTGGAAGCCATATGTGAAGGGAATATGAATGAAGAATGAAGCAAAAGTAGGTGAAAAGCTCTGTTTTGATATTAGGACAGTGGTGAGAGTTAAGAAGAAACAGATTCTGTCGATTAATCTGATTGAGACAGTTTCCTTTTTATGTTGCAAAATTGGTAAAATACATGGAAAACTAACAAAGCAATTGTGTGCTCTTCTAAGCCTCCTCATTTGACTCACCCCATTAGATCAGTGATTGCAATGTTCTTTCAAAAAATTTGAATTTACCTCATTTCTTTATTGGTCAGGATTGACTACCAACCTTTGACAACATGTGGCTCAGACCCATAGCTTTGTAAGACACCCCTAGATCTTCTCTAAGAGTTTCTATAATGCAGGCTTTTTGTGACTTTCAGAAAGCACGGCTTAATGCCGGGGAGGTGCTTTCAGAATAATCCATGTTGCCTCCTTTTAGACAAACATCAGAGAAGTCTCTCAAATCATCTTAAGATGTCTAGATTTAAATCATGACGTCATGCTGTTTTCCATAGTGGTTTGATGATTTCTTGTAAGTAAATTTAATTCGAGGCTGCTATTTCGCTACTATTTTTGCTTTTATATTTTTAACTCCTTTGTTAGGTGTGACAGAAATTGTGTGCCTTAAATCAATTGCAAAATCAAATCACAGCAGGTGTGGCGTTCCTAAATCCAGCGTTCCTCTGAGTCTGACCCTGCCGAGTAGCAACAGAAACGAACTCATTGGGATCCTAAGTTACATTTCTAAAAACAAAACTCTATAGAACTTAACTACCTCTTTAAGTAGTGTCTTTATAATTTGAACCTAAACCTTCCTTGAAGTAGACCAGAGAGCACTGTGTGTTTCTTCATAGCCTCCCAGATAAAGAGTGGTGAAAATACATGAGGTTCATGGCCTGTTGTCTGTATAAGCCTCTGTTTTAAATGGTGTCTGTTGTGCTTTAGCACCAACCCACAAAGAATGACATTGCCTCACGCTCACTCCTGCCTGATGGAGTGAGGAGGAGAAATAAAGGGAAGAAGGTAAAACTCGTGGACTGAGATAAGAACAGATTAACAGGGCATCAAAGAGAGGGAAATACAACGATAAAAGAATATACAAAAAGGGTGACGTGCAATGCGAGTCGCTTCCCACCTGGAAGTGCAATGCCCACTGCTCCCGCTTAGCAAACCCCTCACACAATTCCGAATGGCCGTGAACCCAGCCGTGCTGGAGCTGCCCCAAGCCGAGCTGGGCGTACTCGCTCTGCAAAACTGCAACTGGAGAACCAAGGCCAGCTGTTCCACCCTGCCCCGGTGCGCATGCGGGAGGTAACACTGGTGACACGGAAGATCTCGTTGGGCACTATGGTCAGCTGCCCCGGCTATTTGCTATTTTTAATTCTTCCCTCACTGCCCCCTTCCCGATACCAGGAAATTAACTGTTTCCCAACTGGAACCAGGACATTTTCTCATATAGCAAAGTGAAAACTGACACATAAACAGCAGCTAGAATTAACTATTTCTGGAACGTAACTCTGCTTAAAATTCCCATTTGAACTCCAGCTATTTTTACAAATCAAGACATATCTCCTCAAAGGGGCACACTTTCCATTGATCTCATTATCAGCCTAAATACCTTTGAAGATGCGGCCCTGAATGTTTTTGTCATTTGCAGAACTGCTGGAGCATATTTGAAACAACTTGTCCATTTCAAGCTAAGCTGAGTACAATTTAGGCCCTCAGCAGTTTGCAAGGAGTCATGAATAGGCCTGAAGTGATAAATAGGGAAACAAAAGAATCCTGCTTTGTTTCATGTCTGCTTTTGATCTTTTATTGGCAGAACAAAGCAATGTATTGTAACCATATCCTCTTTTAGACAAAAAATGAAAATATGACAGCTACATCACACAGATTTATTCAAGAACTTTTAATCGGTGAAATATTTTTCTTTCTGTTGCTTCAGACTCAGGTGTTTTCTTCATAATGCCAAAGGCTTTACACAATTTTATTTTTCTAGAACATTCGATGACAAATCCTTTAATCTGAAAGCCTGATTTATAAAGGACTGTTCATTCCATTTCATTAATTTGCACTAGGCAAACCCAGAGGTGCTGATTTCTGTTTTACAAGAGAAAAGTTAAGTGTATTTTATCTGTTGGTACACTAAGCTTCTTTTCTTCAGCTGTCTCTGTACTGAAAGTAATGCAGCTGTTCTTAGTTTTTAATTTCTTCCAGTTTTTACTCTTGATATATGCTCTAGTTTGCCTTTAGTGTAGCAGGTACGATAAAAAGGGGTGTCAGCTGCTAAGGTGTCTGGAAAGAGAGGAAGATAAACATCTGAGCAGTGTAAGTAGACATAATTCTTTGAAATATATGGGAAAATGTAGATTTTACACAAGCGTAGGTTCTGGACAAAAGCAGTAGAAAGTTTTCAGATAACTGTGGCTATGTCGGGTAACTGTTGTGATGCTGTTATTTATGTAAGTTCCTCCCTCTTTAAATGGGCAATGAGAACAATAGTTGGCATTTCTCTGTCCCTTTATTCAAGGATTGCTGTGCATACATACAGGTCAAGGAAACATAAGATGCAGGTATTCCTGCTCTTCCTGTTGTGCTTTGTAAGAATTATTTTTGAATTTCATTTTGATTTCTGACCTTTTTAGAGACACTGGTTTATGTGTTCATTATGATTCTGATAGATGGTGACATTTTCTAAGTTTCCTGGTGAGGTCACTGAAGGGACATCTTCTTTAAATAAACATTTAATTTTTTTTTTATTTTATTTTTTTTAAGTTATTGGTCCTGCAGTACAATTTTCTGGTAAACATTTTAGGCATGAAATGTCCAAAAACTATGAAAATAATTATTTTTTCAGACAGATTAATGTCGTAGTTTTCCAGTATCAAGTTTCTAATGGATGATGGCACGAACAGTACCACATCAGGTAATTTGTTCAGGCCAGTGTCTGTGTACGATGTGAGGATGATGTCCGACAGGACTTCTTTGTCTTTTACACATTACTCAGTGTATATTGCATGGACAGGTCTATGCATTAGGCTGCCATCAAGGTCGTACCGTTGTTCTGAATCACTAATGCAAAGTTTTCAATATTTTTAAATTAATACAAAACTTATTCAGGTTAGCTTATTCAGCTCAGACTTGTGTTATCTTGGAAATTATAATATATGTTCATTTTACAGATGATTTTTTACAACACTGTCCAAATGTTTTTGATAGGAAGTGAATTACACTGTTTAGTTTGTTAAAATACATCTATATGACTGTTGTTGTTACACTTAAGGTAGCATTAATAGTGTATTTAATGAACACTTCCGTGTTGGGTACCACTTAAGGGCTTCATTGAGGAGTGAAGCATGAAGTCTTGGGTTCTATTCAGAAAGACATGCTTTGCTTTGGAGAGATCATGCTCTAAGGCCTGATAAAGACAGGTGAAGTTGTTACTTGCAAAATACGTAGTTTTTAGAGGGCTTTATAAGAAAGATCCCATTTATAGTCAGCTCATGGGATGATCAAACCAGTTTGGAGAAGGCTGTGACATGTAAATTAATGTAAACATAAATTGGGAATTTATTTTCCCTCATTCCTTGAAATTACAAGTATTAATATTGCAAAACACTGATTACAGTATTTTAGAGAGCATGCATTCACTCTTTTTAAACTATTGACATTAGGTTTTAGCAATTATTTAAAATGTGAAAAATCACTAATATTTTGGAGAAGTGCCCTCATTTTTCAGTGTTACCAGTAGAAAGACACAATTATTCCATGTGCAGACAAATGGTAATCATAAGGATATCAATTAGCATTCTTTCTGTTCTCAAACAATAAAATATATTTACAGCTTTCCTTATCTATAATAATGTGTGTATATCAAGAGGCAGAAGGACATCATAGTGCTTATTAGCACATGTGCAGTCACATTCTTCTAAAATCCCAGCACTGTTTTTTTGCTGTGCTTGCTGCCGTAACCTCTTTCACAACTACGCTCAGCTCTGGCTGGAGACCCAATGGTAGCAGGAACAGTAAAAGCAGCTGCGTGGGACGACTGAGTCTTTTAAAATATTCCAGGTTATTTTATAGAGGTTCTGCAAAAGCAAGTGTAAATTTCTTAAATACTGGAAGAAAAGAATTGTCACTGCACATACCTTTGAAATAGATGTGCTTTGCTGCTCACTCTCTTAACACTCTTTTCAAAAGGGATATTTTGCTGTTGTCCTCAGTGAAGGCAGATTTAGAGAGCAAGTATATATGCAAATGATTTTGACAAATATCTCATGTTTAATTTCTGTGGAGTTTTTATGGGAAAGTGTACTTGACACTATCAGCAAAGTTCTTTTAGCTTTTTGGGGTATGTCAATTCTTCCACAGAACAGCTTTGATATGAATTTTTTTATTTTTCACACTGGACTGAAAATAAAGCATTTTGAATATTTTCTTGCAATAGAATTGCAGCAGAACAGATGCTCAGAATTCAGCAACTTTTGATTTGTCTTTTTCTTCAGAAGATTTCAAAATATTCCTATAACTTCTCTACTAAAAAACACTAGGAAAACAAAATGTTTCCATTACAGTTCTGGTTTCAAAGAAAAGCCATGGCATCAACTTCTGTGAATTTTGCAAACCATTTGAAAGCTTTGCCTGGAACAAGAGCTCATTTCTTGTGAAGACTTAAATTGTTATGGCACCAACAGAAGTTTTTCCAGTAAAGAAAGATAATTCTAAAATTCATATGGAAAAGGGGAAAAAATACTACCTCAACAAATGGTAATAAAATGAAACCTAGTTATTGCAAGGTAAGGAGGCAAGGCTTAGTAGGGGCATATTTGGTTATCAAATTAGTCATTAAATTAACATCAAATACAGTTATCAATATCTAGCCAAGCATTTTGTTGCTCTAAATTTCTGAATATTGAAACAGTTTCTGGCACTGGGATTAGTGTGCGGCTTTACAGAAGATCAGGAAGGCTGCCTGCGTAGCCAAGTGCAGACATTCTTTTTGGATTTACGTGTTTAAGTAATTGTACTGTATGTTCCTACTGCAGGTAAATTGTTCTACATTTTAAATGAGTGCATGAAAATCCGTGTACCATGTAGAAGAGGCAGCAGGAGAAATGTTTGAAAACCTCTTTTCCTGTTTTAATGTCATGTGGAATCATAAAAAAAGGCAACACATTTGAGCAACTTAAGTACTCAATGGTTTCCGTTTAAAATTGTAGCTTGATGTTAATATATTCTGAAATAGCTTTTAATTCTTCATTATGCTTGTAACTATATAAATTTTTAGAATACCATTATTTGGGATAAATATTAATTTTCTTCTAAGAGTGTAATAAGGTAGACAGAAGTCAGATTAGCATACTGGAGTGAAACACAGCTGTGAAAAATAACAGTATAACTCAAATGTGTTTTTAACTGGAAAGGGATAGTGAGAGCCGCCGTGGACTGGAGGGACAGCTGGCGTGACAGCATTTGACATCCTGTGTGTAATTGGGTTTGAATGCTTGACAGATTTAAAGTGGTACAGAAGCACTTAGACCAGCAGGTAACTGTTGGGAATAGATTGAGTGATGCTGAGCCTATTTCATATTACTTTTACTTGAGAATCCTTTAGACACACTTAACATCAAAGATATGTTCTCTTTTAAGTTCAAGTGCTTGTCAACTGTTACACCCCTTTTCATCAAATTCAAAAAAAAAGCAGAACGACTTAAAACACTTGTGTGTAATTTAACTAAGTGATCATTGTTAAAAATGAAGTGTAAAGTGCAGTTTTATATAGTAGAGGTGGGAATTAGAGCACTGGCTGTGCAACCAGCCTTTAGATTTTGTTTGAATTATTTTTGTTAGCAAGCCCTGACCAGAAGATTACTTGTGAAATTGATGTCAGAAATTGGTCAGCCAGCCCAAAAACTACAATGAAAGACAAGATAAACTGTTTATTTCTGTTGGAAGTGATGAAATTTTTTTTTTTTTAAAATTTCCGTTAAATGAGCTGATCAAAATAGTGCAATAATTTTTAGAAAGCTACAGGTTTGTTTTCTTTTTGCCTTAGGTGAATGAAAATGGTCAAGTAAATAATCACATCTCTAAATAGGTTCAATTTTTGCATTCAGTCTTTCTTCCTATTTGCTTTTTTCTATCTGTGTTTCTGATCCAAGCTAAGGTTCTACATTGATATTTTAGAAAGTGAGTAGAAGAATTGGATACTTTCATTGTAGGATACTGGATTTACAACATTGGAGAGGAGTTTGTGTTGCAAATAGTTAAACATGCTGTAGTCTTTGAAAAACAGGCTACCCGGGTTCAAGCATCCAGATACCGAAGATTTAAAAATGACCAGCTGCTATAAAAATCTAGTTCATATGTTTCTAGAATTTGATTTTTATACTGGTGAAAAAGTATTTTGTTCTTCAAGAATATTTTCTTAGCTCTAATCTGCTGCTGAGGGTTTGGTGTTTCATAAAAGGTTCACTAAGGTTCACATCTGGGCGGATATTTGAATTTGTAATCATAAAATTTCTCACATAATGCACTGTAAATATCCAAAGCAATTGCTGTGTTGAGTTTAACAGACCTCGCTCAGCAATGCTCATAGTAGTTTATTAATGGCTGCGAATTGGATCTAGAATTTTACAGTGGTTGGACTGACCATTCATCCAAAAGAAAGCGACATTTAATTGTGTCTAAGCAGCTGTCAATTTTTCTATGCCCTTAAGATGTCCCTTTCTCACTTGGCTGCTCACATCATGTTTGGAGCCTCTGAAATGTTCAGACTTGAAGCAGAAGGGAAAATTTTGATTGTGACAAAACTGCGATGGCTTAACCATTACAGACATGTCTACATCTTTGTATTTCTCTGGAAAAATATTTAGAGGTACAGAAAAGGACAAAAGTGATAGAAGTAAACGTTCATAAAAATCTGAGTACTTGCTTTGCAGTGCTTTGTCTACTTGCAAAGTAATTTTGTTCAGTAATGAGATGAGCCGTTTTGAAAACAAGAAGTCTTTCCAAACTGAAAAAAACAGCATTCCTGTGCTCCTTAAAACTTATATTTTTGATTATATTTTTGAAGGAAACCGTGGAAGGATGGCCCACTGAAGACCACAATTTTCACAGGGATAGAAGTTAATCGCCTTGGCATTTTATTTTAAACAGTTAATCAATCAGACCATTTCAAGTCTGGCTACTCAGATCCCTTTAGATGTATGAACTGTTCTTCATTTTCTGTTGTAAAGATCCGTGGGATGTTCTATGTCAGAGTTAAAATGCAGTGCAGTCTGTGTTAGTGTTTGCAGTTATTGGGGTAGAGGAGCTAAAAAAATTAAACCAGAAGACAAAATCTTGCACTAGAGGAACATCTCGAGTGACCTTACAAAAAATAATTTAACATGACAAAGATAAAAAATGGTTCAACTAATAACTATAGCAGCTATTACAAATTACTCGAGCAGTTATAAATTCTTACCTGTTCAAAACCCATTAGTTTAGAGCTAATAAACGGCTACTTAGGCATTGCAGTTAATCTTATCAACTCTGTTGTCATCATCTTCTGAATATTATTTGGATACTAGAAGCTTCTCAACCCATTGGAGGTAAGTGTTTCACTGTCATTAGGTATTCGTTACAAATGTCAGACAAAAAATTGATTTAAAGATGTGTTCTTTACTGAATAATTTTTTTAAAAAGCATAGATCTTTTGCAGTTATTTAGAATTTAATTTCTTATTAATTTAGGTTCCCTAAAAAATCCCCAAATTCTCAGCTAAAACATTACTGTAAAATTCAAAGTTCTTGAAGGACGTTTGTTAAAGAAAAGACATATTTGGGATTGCCACTAATCCTCTTTTGGTTTAATAATTCCATTGTTTGCACAGGCGGAAGCACCTGTAGATGGCCCTGTGATTGTAGGTGAGAAAGTTGCTGGTTAGGTCTAGGAGACAGTCCTTAGAAAACTGGGACCAGTCCATAAAAAATTAGCCTAGATCAGCCTAAAATAGCATAAGGTAGCATTTGCCATGGGAGAGTCGTTAACAAGACTAAGGAGTGCATTCCCAAATGTAACGTTAAAGTAAATGCCTAGAAAATGGGTAGGGGATGCACTCTGAGCTGGGCAGTGCTGGCCTTGTTCTGATTTGTGTTGTGCTCTACTGAAATATGCAAGTTGGCTGAAATATCCTTTTTTAAAGCAGGAATATGTGTGGTTTTCCCTCTGTGTTTTTTACTCTTTAATTTCTTTTTTTTTTTTTTTTCTTTCCTTAAAATAATGTAAGTCTTACTATTGATCATGAAAGATACCTAGGACCTACTAAAAAGATACCTAGGACCTCCGCGGCTAAAAACTAGGGAAGTCCTGTAAGCGGAGATGCTGTCTCTCATTAAAATGTGACAGCGTAGTAATTTAAATTATGAAGGAGGGCCAGTTCCCACCGAAGCCTGTCTAAGCAGAATTTAGCGTACCTGTCATAATCCATTTCATTTTCAGGAGCATTATACATCTGCTGCCTCCCAAAAGGTAATCTTGGAAAACCAATTTGTATCAATTTTTGACTTAGATATTCAGAACTTCAGTCCTGTCCTACCTGCTATACAGATATAAATGTACTGGTCTCTATCAATATTGCAGCTGTGAATTTTGGGTGATAAAAATAAACATTACCTAAATACATGACTGTAAAATTTCTCAGAAGCAAAATGTGATGTCCTAGATCCTCCATAAGGTGTTTTAATTCGTTATCACAAAACTAAGATTATATGAGAATATGTTAGTTAAATCTTATTTTAAATAATTTTTAGAGGGTGTGTCCAATACAGTTCCTCCCATGCACTTGTAGGTCCTGCGGCCTTATTACTGCTGAAATTAATTTCTTATGATTCAGAATGAGTTCTAGTGGAGAGCGATAACTTCCAAGCAACTACAGGTTCTGTGCTGCAAGGCTGTGCCTTTTCCTCGCTGCTTTTGCTCTTAGCCAATAGAAGCTGGAAATTGTAGAAATAATACGTCAGCTCTTCCATCTCTTTTCCATAATCTTTTCAATAATTAAAAACTGCTCTTTTTTTTTCTTCTTCTTCCAGTTCCACCTCTTTTGTCCTCAGTGTCAGGGAAGGCAAAACTTGGTGTTAAGCCTCCTGCCTCAAGTTCTCTGCTGTTGTTTGGGACAAGCTAAAGAAATGTCCAAAATGCAAATCGGCACTATCAGCTAACTTTTTCTGTCCTACCTTCCAGACATTTATTTATTTATTTATTAAATAAAAGGCAGTTCTCAGCATGACACAGGCTTTAATATTTGTAGTTTGTATGTAACATTCTAGGTGCGTCCATGAGTTTGAGACAAGTGTTCTGCTGACTAACCCTTGGTCTTATTTGGAAACCTTACTTGATTCAGAGATCACATTGGTAGTTTTATATCACAAGCAAGGAAGTTTCTTTCCTTCAGGACCCAATATCTGTACCAGTCAAGGCTTCCATAAGGCATCAGAATTTCTTAGTTATACTTCTAATCATTAAGCTTCGGGGGAAGCTTTCTCAGTAGCTGATGAGCCTCCGACAGCTGGAGAACTTGAAGACCCACAGCACTAAAGACAATCTAACATGCAATATTAATAAGATGTAGATGTACTAATCCCTGCTAATGAAAAAATTACTCTAATCTTCTACATTAAAAACTATTTCAAGGGAAGTTCAGAACAACAGAGATCATGTCTTTTTAGAAAATTAAATTTGTGCTAAGAATTTCAACTTCCAAACATGTAATAAAAACCAGGATAATGTTGAGGGAAAAAAATTGTAAAAATACAGAGATTTCTCATGTCTAGATTATAGTGTTATTTCATAAGAAATTAATATAAGCCTCCCACATTAATATCCTATTCAGCCATTGAAGGCAAATTAAATGCAAATGGAACTCCTCAAATGAACGTATAATGCTTACTGGATTGAGGTTTCAAAACATATTTGTGATGCTGAGTAGAAAAAATCAAACTTACATTGAATGTACTGTGCAAATGCAAATGTCATCATCCATTTCTTTTTATGCTTTTCTGGTTTGTGTTCTTTGTTTTGCAAATACGGTAATTGTAATGCAATTCAAAATTCACCCAGCAAGCACACTCTTCTTCCAAAGTTATTTGGGATAAAAGTGGCTTTGGAATTTTAAGTCACCAGTTTTAAAGTTTACAGTGTTACATTTATTTATTCTGCTGTGGCATGGATGAGATCAGAAATATTGACACATTAGTATGGAACTGTGAAAAAAATTGCATCTGTCCTACAGGAAGAACATTGAGGGGCTGGAGCGCATCCAGAGAAGGCAACGAGGCTGAGGAGGGGGGGTGGAGAACAAGCCCTATGAGGAGAGACTGAGGGAATTGGGGGTGTTCAGCCTGCAGAAGAGGAGGCTGAGGGGAGACCTCATCCCTGTCTACAACTGCCTGAAAGCAGGCTGTGACGGGGTGGGTGCTGGGCTNACAGACACACAGTTTGCCTGCGTTTGTGTGGGTCGTGAGAATTGTGAAGAGGGTTTTTCACACTTCAGCTGCTTCCTGTAAATTGATTACAATTTTAAAAGTTTGTTGTAATATAAAATATGGTTATGATGATGTTCCAACTGAAAGCTAATCTGATGTTTATTAGTACCTTGCTAATAGATGCTGTATGACACAAAAAAATGCACCATTTAAAAAATGGCACTCAACATTACCGACAGTGTTAAATGATGCAATCCCATTAGTTTTGAATCAAGTTAGACTTAGTCATCATTTATAATTCATTTGAATTCCTCTTAAAATCTGCTTGAAGCATCTCCTAGGTGTTTAGATTGCAGAAAGATAAGATGTATAGTGCTGCCTAATAAATCTCTTTCATGTTTTTCACTTGTGGAGAGAGTATCCTGACCTTGGAAAAGGGTTGTGTTCTCGTTTCTTTATAGAGATGAGGAAACAGCTTTGACAAGTAAAAGTTAAACCCTAGATGGTCCGGGACTATCCAGCCACTGCTTAATCTTCTTAATATGGTAAGACAAATCCCATTCTTCATTTCGGCATTAACATATTTCAATTTTATTACTGTTTTTAACTCTTAAGCAGAGCTGTAGGAGCTCAGATAGAAATGCCAGGCGAGCACATACGTTAAAAAGAGAAAGAACTCCTCGGCTGAGCAAGCTTACAAGTTTCAAAAAGCTTATTTTAAATGGCTGCAAGTGAGAAAAAATTAGGGCATTGAGCAAGCCCACACAACTACTGGAGAGACAATATAATAGGGAATATAAGATGAGGATTAATTACTATTAACAATAAAGTACATTTTTACTAGGTAGGACTTGCTGTCAAGATATGATTCTTAAGTGGGCACAGGCTTAGAAACATCCCCTTCTGATTGTTACTTACATCATCAGCAAGTTTCATATTTTTGGGAGCAGGATGTGATTATCCTCAGTTGTTTCTGAAAAGGAAGATATAATGTCAAGTTTAATCTTTGTGAGGTGACTGCCTGTTTTTCTAGCCTGTTACAGTGCACAGAGACTGACCAGAAGGATTTCACTTTGAAAACTATATCTAGAACTGCAGCTCTCATCTTTCACACATCTCTTTTTCATTTCTCTCTCTCAAACTAGTATAATAGATATTATTCTATATTTGAAGAAATTCTCATCGACTGAGCAGGTTACACATGCCATTAAAGCAGTCAAATAACTGAGTCATAAGAGTCAGAGTTGAAGTTGGGCAGATTACTTATGGAAATCATTGATAATTTCAACAATCCATGCCTTTTATTTGAAAATAGTTACATATTTTATGGTTAACTTCATAACATTTTAACTCCTTTTGTAAACCTAGGGACGGAGGTTCTATGGTGTCTGCTCAGTGTATACTTTGCATACAAAGTGATTTGAGCTGTTCAGTTGTTCCAGTATGTCACTGTTTGTGCTTGCTATCATTGGATTATATGATATTTTCTAGGAAACCTGTCCACTTATTAATTAATTTCTTCTGTAAGGAATCATTTCTCTTCTGTAAAACAAACAAACAAAAATCTAATAACCCAAAATTCAGTATTTTCAAAGATTTGTGTTAGATTTCATTAAAAAGTCAAACTTAAAATTGGTTCTGCTCCAATGAGTTGTTCTGAAAACATTTCTCATGTCTCATTAACTCTAACACTTACAATGTCACATGGAATAAAATATTTAGAAAGTGAGGGATTAGCAATCCAAGTCAAAATGCTCCGAATCAAGCTTTACACCTTCACTGTAAGAATGTAATGATACTTAGGAGCCTGAATTTTTAAGGGAGGGTTTTCAGACTATCTGCTCAGATATCAAATCTATTCAGCATGGTCATAAATAACCTTGGAAAGGGATGATTAGTTATGAGATACAGACTACTGAGGGATTAAATATTTTTAAATATGTAAAAGTAAAGCTGATTTTGAAAGAGGTAAAACATGATTTTTATGGAGCTGAATGACAGATGAAATTCAATTTTGGTAAATGCAAAGGAACGCGTGTATCTAAACAAGTAGCTACTACGTGTATCTAAAATAGTAGCTACTATTCAGGAGGGATATTTTAGCGTCATTGTGATTAGTTCAATAAAACTATTGTTTCAACAGTAGTTAAAGAGGAAAATAGTTTTATAAAACGTCAGGGAAAAAATAAGAAAAAGAAAAAATCAGTCGAATCCTTCCTTAATGTAGGCTGCATTGCTACCTTTCCTAATAGAGACAATACTGGTAATAGTGCCCAAAGGAACTCGAAATCCTGTGAAGAACAAGAACAATAAAAGCACCAAAGAATTTCCTGTTGTGGGCCAATTAAATTGCTACTTGCCTTTTCCTTGGAAAAGAGAGGACTAGGGTTGTGGTAAAGGGTCTAATAAATGACAAATGGTGTGGGAAAGGTAGCGTATTTTATTACTTCTTATAATGTAAGTATGAAGGCGTAACGAAAAAAATAATCATGCAGCAATTTTAAAACCAACAAAAGGAAATATTTGTTTTATAAACACGTAATTAAATTGTAGAATTCCCTGTCAGGGGATATGATAGATCTGAAATGTGAATAGGCTCAAATGGGTTTTGGTTACTTTAGGCTGTAAGGATTTTAAAGACCATACAGTCTTTGGATGCAATTCCTGACTCTGCTGTCAGACACAGTGTGCTGTTAGAAGGACGTGCCATTCTCTATATTCTTGATTTCCTACTGTATTTCCCAACTGTGAACCTTTGTTCAAACAAAACACATCTGTTCTTGTGATCTTCAGACATTTGCAAACAGGAATACTTTTATCACTATGAACAGTTTCTCTATGAAGTGTGATATTAAATGCTTGCATATGTTTACACTTGAATCTTGTGAAGTACACCTGCAAGACATCCCTGCTAAAATCTGCCGTGCTTGGAAAGAACTCGTCGATGATCCATGCACTTTCTGAGTACATTCGTGCATATGAGCTTAGCTGCACACTGCCAGTATTTTTTGCAGTGATGGGTGATTGCAAGGACAAAAGTGCAGGTGTAAATTTAGGGAATTTAGGGACTGGGCCTCGCTGCTTGGTGATTATTGTTGCTGCTTTTGCTTTTTTTTTTTTTTTTTTTTTTTAAATTCACTTCTGATAATGTAGTCACATCAACTGTCATCTTGAATTCAGTGGAAGGAAATAAAAAATGAAGAAAATAATAGCACACAGATTCTCTTTCCCTGTTTGGGATCTTGTGCCACGGGCAGTATTCTGTTACCAAGTCACAGATCCATCCTCTATAAGGAGCTGAAATTTACCCCCTTACGTACACCCATGGTTTTTTCCTTTCTTGTGAAGAAGCAATTTGAATGATTTTGCAATGCATGTGCCGCTGGTGATTTTGGGAGGCCCTCTTTTACTTTACTTGCTTATCAATTTCAGGAACAATTATTTTAAGCTTTTTATATTTTTAGTGTATTTTGTGATCCTTGTGGTCAGCACGTATGCAAGCGGCCAAGGAGGCCAACAGCATCGTGGCGTGGATCAGAAATAGTGTGTCCAGCAGGAAAAGGGAGATGATTGTTGCCCTGTGCTCAGCACTGGTGAGGCCACATCTTGAATACTGTGTTCAGTTTTGGGCCCCTTGGTACAAAAAAGACACTGAGGTGCTGAAGCCATCCAGAGAAGGGCAGCGAAGCTGGTGCAGCAGCTGGAGAATACCTCCTAGGAGGAACATCTAAGGGACCTGGAATTGTTTAGCCTGGAGAAGAGGAGGCTGAGGGGAGACCTTATTGCTCCCTACAGCTACCTGAAAGGAAGAAGTAGCATGGTGGGTGTTGGTCTCTTCGCCCAAGTAACAAGTGATAGGATGAGAAAAAATGCCATCAAGTTGTGCCAGGGAGGTTTAGATTGGATATTTGGAGAAACTACTGAAAGAGTGATGAGGCATTGGAACAGCTTCCTAGGGAGGTAATGGAGTCACCAACTCTGGATTTGTTAAAATATCGTGTAGATGTGGCCCTTTGGGACATGGTTTAATAGGCACAGTGGAGTTGGGCTGATGGTTGGACTTGATGACCTTTGAGGTCTTTTCCAGCCTTAATGATTCAATGATTAATAGATATTCTGCTGCTTTATGGTAAATGATACAAGTTCATGGATGTACGTCAGGTCTCTCAATTTGCCAGATTCCTTTTCTTGTCAAAGGGAGTCCCAGGTAGTGGAGGAAAATAGGCTAAGAAGCAAATAAAGTAACGGAAACAGAAGAAAATAAGTTCATAGGTACTTTGAAATAGCCCATGTGAGGAAACGTATTTTCAAGAAATTCTGCAAATATTTTTTTTGGTACAGAATGAGGAAGAAAGATGTTTAGGGAGTAGGTGATGCACTGTAATTCCCTGAAGCTTCTCCTTTCTACTTTGGCCTAAATTTGGCGTGGCTGGTGTATCATCCTCATAGCAAAAATCCTGGAAAGCAAAGAATGGTGCAGCTGGTCCATGGCTGGTTCATTGCGAAGGGAAAATGTTAATTAAAGCCTTCTTCATTATGTATTACTGTGTCCTTGGGAGAGATCAGGTGTTACATAGAATATTCCACGTCAAGGACAGCTTCAGAGAGTATCAGGCAGGGAATAAATGTTCTTTGGAGAATGAGGTGCTTTTAAAAAATTTGCAACGATTTGGGCATCCTGTAACTGTACACACATCCTGGAATTTCTGCCAGTCACCTGCCACTTGATGTGATAACATCCAGACATGCTTCTTGCCAAGTCCTGTTCTATGCTGGAAGGTTTAAACCAGATTAAAAAGCACCATGAGAACCCGAGCATGAAAAGAACCCTTAAATATTTGGGAATCCTGCAGCAGCCTCTGGCAAGTCCCAGCACTCTTTGGCATTGTACAGGTTACCCAGGTGCCGGTGGGTATTGGCTGAGAGAACAAGCTGGCGGGCATACTCGGGACAGCTTCTGTGTGACACGGCTCAGTGGGTAGCTTAAGCAAAATGTTACATTTCACAGTATTGCAACTTCAGTATTTCAGGCTAGGACCATTCTGCTTAATGTTTATGTAGTAACTTTTATTTCCTTATGTGACAATGAAAAACTCTTGGTCAAAACATTCCTTCACATAGAATTGTGAAACTGTACTTTCTAGTAATTGATGTAATAGAAGAGTGTTCAACTTAGTATCTGGGCATTTTGAGATTAATATCCTTGACAGACAATTGTCTCCTTATCCAAAAAAAATTTCATTCACTCTGTAAGTTCCTTTCAGGCTCTGAATGCAGGCTGCTCAGACTTAGGTGTGTTGGCAGAAGTGAAGAAACGGTGCTTTTATAGATGTGTGGGTCCATAAACCATTGATTTACATGGGCAAAAGAAGCTGCCTTTCATAACCAAATCCTAAGTGTGAAGAGCTTTCAGTAAAATTGTTCAGATTTTCATAGAGAAGCTTTACCAAGTCTTCATTCCTGAGCAGATTTAACCTAAAGGATTTGTTTTAAGCATGAATGTTTGGCTCATCCATTTCCTTTTGTGGGTTCCTAGCAATGTCTAGAAAGTCCAATTATTTCTTTTCAAATGTATTTTGCTCTTCCTTGGGCCTTTTCATTCTCAGCTGTTTCTTCAGTCTATCTGGAAAACTTGGCTCATTATGATAGAACACATGGCCAATTAAATTGTGTAGTGCATCTGTCAGGATGTCTGGGTGAAGAGGCGATTTTATTGTATATGTATATTTATCCAGATAGCTTTGTCTTACAGTGAGAAACAAATGAGTGGAGCTGAATACATAATCAAATGATGCTATTTGTGTAGTGTTTGTTAATGTTATCTACTGGAATACTTTACTACTGTTTTACAAATAAGAAATAAGCAGTCATTCTGAGAAACATTTTAGCAGCTGTTCTGTAGCTCCATGAAATCAAACTTGCAATATTTTCATCTGTTTTTTTTAATTAATACGTCCACATCTCCATAAAAACAAGGCCAGTGGGATCTTAGTGACACTATTAACTCTTGTGAAAGTTTGGTACATACTGGAAAACTGAAACGGAATTGGAGGGAGAAAATAATTACCTTTTTAATTTATTCAGATTATTCTGAATACTGAAATTATTAGTTCGGCATTGCATTAAAATATTTGTCCCGTTTATTCTTGAAAATGTTTGCACGTTTGAAATGCTGAGATATAAGTACTCTTGACTGTGTTTAGCTCATCCTCAGTATATCCAAGGTCAGGACAACAGCAACGTTCAAGGACACAAGAATCAGATTCTGATTTGAGCCTCAGCAGTGTAAAAACATGGTTAGATGTGACACTTCAGTGGTTTTACTTTGACTTTTTTTGGGAGCAGAACATGGCTTCTGTTACTGCATTGGATACAATTTTGTATGTTAAAAAAAAAAACAAAACCAAATAACAAGCTCAGTCTACTTTAGAACCATCATATAATCCAAAATTCATTAAAAAGAAAGCGTTCCTATTGGCATTTCAGGCACAGACCGAAACTGAAAAATGATTTTATATACGTTTTCATACAAATGGCTTTCTGTCCAGCAGGTGACTTTCTGCTGTTACATTTGCCTTAGCTGGTGCTGCTGCAGTTAAGGGGATGTCAGTGCTTCCATTGTAAACTCCTTTCATGGTGTTTTATGACTTCATTGTAAAAAAATAGCTTTTGTCTGAAATACAGATGATTTTTTTTTTTTTTTTAAGATAACTTTGTCCAGTTAAATAGTGAATGTTAACTTGAAAAAACGTATTTATTGCAAATGAAAGGGCAATCTTCAGCTAAGTAATATCACCTCAGATTAATAAAAATGACGGTATTTCGAAGTTCCAATTTTGTCCTCACAGTTAAGGTTTTTTGATTACCTTTTATTGCATTTGCAGTTTATTTAGACAGAGAAAATCAATTGTGTTAGTTTCCGTGGGCCGGTAATCGCTTTCACTCTCAGGTTGTTAGTACCACAGTAGTTAAAATAGCTACAAGGTAAGTTTGACAAATGTGTACTGGCATTTTCTAAAAAGTTCTAATGCTGCATCCATCAATTCTTGGTTTGATCTTGGTCACAACGCAGCAGCGTTTGCCTGCTCAGCTCTGGTTTCTGCCCTTCTGCCTGTGAGTCTTGCTGCAAAAAGCCTGACTTTCGAGGATGGGTTCTCCTGTTTTCACAAACAAGAGCTGGAAGATGAATGAGCCAGGAATTCGGAGGGGTGAGCTCATTTCCCTGCCCTCCTTGTCTTGTTTTCTTGCCAGCCTAGGCTTTGCCCTTTCTTGTTGCCTGACTTGCGACAATACATCTGACTTGTCTGTTGAGTTCTCCTGGCTTTGGGGTTATGTTCTAAGGAGTGACTTTGATGTTGTGTAGCTGAGCAAAAATAGGTTGTAATGGAAATGTCAGTCACTTCTGTCAGAGCAGCCTTGGTGCTGTAACGAATCATCTTCTGGGCCGAAGTGTAAGGTTAGTGTGAACAGGTTTTATATGGGATGGCTATAAGAGAATTATGATGCTTCCTTTCAAATCTTAGGGGTTTGAAAGTGCTTTTGTAATTGATGCAGGGATAACTTGAGGCATCAGGTTAAGGGCTTTTTCTTGTGAACTTACTGTAAGAATTCAGGACCTGGGAAAAGATAAGTCAGGGGAGCAGAGGCAGCTCTTTGGGTAGCCAAATACAGCTCCTGTGTGGAACAGCTGAGTATATGGAGCAGTTTGATAGTCCAGTGAATGCTGGGAAACCAAGATGTTTTTTTCTCCATGACAAAAACGTAGCAGAACAGCCTATGTTTATTCTTCCTTTAATACTCTGCATCTCAGATCTTCAATGTCCTGAGAGCTCATTATTTGTATTTATGTGCTAGTTCACACAGGGCACATACTGTGAAATACAGGAACGAGCAACTAAATACTTAGTAATTTGTTAGTAAGTAAGTGTCTTATTCTTGGTTATGCTATTTTCCCCTTGTTTACAAACCAGAATTAACTGCTGTTGTGTAATTCACTCAAGGTGGTTATGCTGGAGTTACTGAATACCTTTCTCTGTTGGAGAAAGACCTATGAAAGGGTCATGGTGATAGTATAGGAAGTAGCCTTCAAGCGCTTCCAAAGAGAGCATTAATGCAGTATGAAAACGTGTCACTACTGTTGTTGGCAAACGGGAGCCATTTGATTTGATTGTGAACCTCTTTAAATGTGCAGATCCTTTAAGAAGAGATTTTTGGAATGCCTATCTCGATTATTGAAAACTACCCTCATTTGAAATTTGTATACTGAATATATTGCTTTTGTAATTCAAAACAGTAGGCAAATTTGTTTTGTTTTGTGTTAGGAAATATTAGAACCATACAAAAGTGATAAAGCTTTAACTAGAAAAGATTTAGATTTGTGATGCAAATAAATTCATGAAAATAATCTACTGGAAATAGATGAATAATGGAGTTGAAGTTATTTGGAAGTAAAGATAATAACAGTATCTCTGGGATCTCATTGTTCAAAAAACTGCCTATAAATGTAGTGCATTATTGCTCAAGCATTACAAGGTTATCCATATTTCTCAAATTTATGTGAGAGACTTCTTGGTATCTGTGGAAAAATGGTATGAATGGACCTGGCTATTTTGACTTCTGGTTGCTCATGTTACCATGTACCATGCAGACTGAAAAGAAAAAAACAAAAGAGTTGCATTGTTAGAGTCAAATAACACGGTTTTCTAAAAATGAGCTTGAGATAGGATTTCTTTGTTGTTCACTCCCTTCAAATATACTGTACTGAATCAGGAAATTCAGTTCAACTGTGAAATGAAATAACTGAAAAGAGAAACCTCCTTTCTATGTAGCCTCTGCAGTCCCTAACACCCCACTGACCTCCTGATATTACTTAAGTGAAAACTGTTCTTTTATTTACAAACCCTGCTCCTTCCACCTGCATTTCGAAGGAAAGGAAGAAGAGCATGTTTGTCCCTACCTTCAAAGTACAGTCTGGAGGGACTGGCTGCAGCCAGGAGTGGGAGTCTCAAAGCACAGGGGTTGTCCGTCTTGCCTTCATCTGTGGAGAAACAGTGGGGGCACTGTCCTTCTTCCAATGTTTATTTTATGAAAAGTAACTTACAGTAGAGGCCGAGACGTTCGTATGTGCAGATGAATGCCCTGACTACTTTTCCTTCCCATAGTCCACATGTTCTGAACTTCTCTGTTGTGCAGTGGATGACTGCAGTACCGTTACCTTCAGCCAGAGACAGCCTCTCCCTGGGTAGCCACAATTTTCTTTTTCCTAGAAGAGATGCACTAGTAAATTCTTCAGCAGATAAAGAAATCATAAGTTCTGCTTCTTCCACCTGCATTTTGAAGAAGTTGAAGAGCTTGTTGGGCCACGTGATTTCAGCCTTTCTCCTTTGCCAGGTATGTCACGTGGCCTGTGGGAAGCGCTGCTCATTGTGCTGTATTGGGTTCTTTTGTGCTTGGATGGGCCATTGAGAGAAATAGGTTTGGATTTAATGATAGAAGATGGCATTTAACAGTTAGTGGTTACAGAATTTATTTTTGTGTTATTCTGTTCTTTTTCAATATAGCACTGTATGGCAAGGGCTTTTGTTCTTTTTGGGTATGATTGGGTGGCTTCTTCGTCTTTCATATGGCTGAAACAGCAGATATTTGGGGCTGTGTATATGAGCCTGTATTCTTTATGGAATAAAGTATGAGAGTCTGTAAAAGCTCCAGCTAATGAGCAGTAAATTTGTCTGGCAAGTTATTGTCCTTTTCCCTTGGTTTATTCTTAGGCTACAAAACTTAGTTTAGAATACGAATGGGGGAGAATGGACTCTTGCACGCTCTCCATGCTGCTCTGTGGTGTGGAAGGTTTAGTGTTGAGTACAGCTTTCCCTGTTTCAAAATAAAGTACTGGACAGTCTGTCAACAGGCGAAGCATCATAGATAACAGAGTTTCTGTTTATAATTTTGCTAGTACGTGTCTATGCAAGAACAGGGGTTTTAAGGCAGGCTGTTATTCTCCAGCTCCTGAAGTCTTAACTGTTTCATCTGTAGCAATGCTCCACATTCTAGCCTTGTTCTGGTTTTCAGGGACTTAATGAATTGTCTTGGAACAATGCAAAGAGGTTGAAGTGGGTGAATGTTTTGTTTTTCAGCCATGCAGAGAATAAACAGTATAACCAAACTATTAGAGTGAGAGAATGCTGTGGCTCAGCAGGTGGAAGTGTTACAACAATGCGGACTGTATGCAACAGGAAGGGAACGTAACAGCTTAGTGCTTGATTACCTCTGTCTGACTCCTCCTAACTGACTCCATTTTAATTATTATCTACTTGACTCTTCACTTTACTACCAGATTTCTGGTTTAGCAGTTGTTTACAAGTATTTCAGTGTTCCTGCAATGTATCAGTTTGGCTTTACTGTAGCTTTTTTACTTATCCGTAGAAGCAGCATAAGAGAGATAGATGAACAACTTCTCATGACGTGAAAAGCACCAGTTTGTCTGTCTGTTCTGGTTTTAGTTTTAGCTTTCCTCTTAAGCTGTCTGCTGGCATGTTATTATAGTGCTAGTGTGTGCTGGGGGTTTTTGGCTGGTGTTTTTTTTTTTTTTTTTTTCAACCATTTCTACCCTTATGCTGTCCTATCACACTGCACATTGTGACTCACAGGACATCTGACAGTGGTGTTTGACTTAGGTAAACTTAAGCACATTTTCAAGTGAGCATTTTAGAAAACCAAATATCAACTCCCAAAGTTGATGAATTCTCTTTATAGCTACTTTTTTTCTCCGGAAAAATAATTTACATCATAATCTTATATGAAGTAGTTTTCTGAAGTATATTTTTACTAGGGAGGAGCAGGATACTTCTTTAAGATGGAAATCCCTTTCCAGCTGTGCTTCTTCGTTCAGCACTTCTATTCTTTCCTTAAGCAGAAATCACATTTTAGTGCTCCTTCTTTTCCCTTCTCTAAAATATGACTTTAGATTAGTTGAATGGTTGTAGAAATCTAGCAGTCAACTGTAGAGGACAGTTAGAGAAGATGCTAGAATGCTGATGGTCCAGAAAGCACTCCAGGTGCTAAATGGTTTCGCTCCACATTCTGAACAGTTTCACTTAATTGTTCATCCCTTCCTCTCTTAATCTTAGCCTTACCATCAAGTGCGTTGATGTGTAGAGCATTTTCAGAAGAGTTAAAGCGTGTCAAAGCTGGACTACAAAAAGGTATGCTTAAAACTTGTGTGCTGAAATGGCCTTCTCACAGTTTCGGAGATCTGGTTGAGATGCTGTGAATATGTATTCCATTTTCCCATGTCTCACTCTCATTCTTGCATCAACATTATAGAACATAAAATAACTAGGGCCAGTAGTGATCCCGATTGTTCACTGCATGCTATAACCATAAAAAGTTAATTTAGTTCAAGTGTTAGAAATATCAATATTCTTAGTTACTATTAAAATGTAGTTTAAAACATATAAACACACGAAAAAGTCAATGCAGTGTTAATGTACCTGTCATATGCTATTTAGAATTTCATTTCATTTATTTCCATGCTTGTCTTTTACTAAGTCTTTCTCTATATCTGATGCAATAGGAGCCTGTGCATTATAGCTTAGCTTTGTATTTTAGTGAAACTTCGAATAAGTAGCACACCTTTATGTACCTTAGCCAATATTTCTCTTTGTGTGTGCCAGCATAGAAAGACTTGTTGGACTGCTGTGTAATTAAATGCTGATATGTCTGTCCCACAGATCTGTTTTTAAGACTGTAGATTTATTAAAATGCTCGGTGTAGATTAAAACATCATCATATAATAAAGTGCAGTAGCCATCTGCTTGGAATATTAAGTAAATGCAGATAAATGACACGTTATCTAGGTGGTGTGTAGAGAAAAATATTTCAACAATTTTCATCACCAGTTGTAAGAGAAAAGTGCTTAGTAGTACTTTAGATAATGTAGTTCTGAAACAGGCCTTGCTGCCCCACTTCAAGCGTAATCCATATAATGATTATATTGCAGTGAGGATAAGATCATCCTATAAGTACCATAAAAGTGCAATCTGCCATGGTTTCCCAGTTTTCCCTTTTCCAGTTCCTTTTTTAAATCAGTCTTAAATAGATTCCCAGCAGTAATTTATCTCTGCTGCATTAGAAGATGGATATTTTGAGTTTGTGAGAACAAAAAGCCCTATAGGTAGTAATTGCTGGTCTCTCAAGAACATTTAGCAAAGGCATTTACAGGAAGTGTAGTTTGTTTCAGATTTCAATCGTTCCTTGTGACTAAGTTCTAGCTTAATTCATTGGGTTTTTTACCTGTGCATTAGGACAAAGAGCGTTTAAACATTGCCCAGCCATTCTCTTAATTTCTACAGACTTTTTTTCAGTTCTGCTAGAGATTTAACTTCTCCCTTATTCCATTCTGGATTTTGTTAGGTCATTGTATTTCTACTACTGCATCCTTTCCCAGCAGGCAATATGGGTGTGTTTTGCTCAGGATCTGAATTTTGGCCAGAGCTTCAACATAACAAAATAATTGACTCCCAATCAGCTTGGATCAATGGCTCTGAAAGATACAGTTCCCCATCTGTGACTTCTATTTCTTGTTCTTTTCAAGCTAAAATGCCTTATGAGGGGATGAATCGTAAGGGAACTGTTAACCCTTTCAGATAATCTACACTGTAGAGTACTTAATAACAAACCCGTGACAAGTGTGAGGCTCTGTGCCCTAAAAAAGGGAAAAGGAACATGGAAACAGTGTATTTCCTTGTCTGGTTTGTAAAACCAAGCAAATGAGCTTTGCGTGAGAATTACTTGGCATGTTCATCAATACAGTGAAGTGACTTGTTGCTTTTACTATTTTAAATTTCCGCTCTTTCTAATAGGAGGAAGGAACTTTCTTGAAATGACAATTAAACAGCGAGTTCTTGCCCTCTTGGAGTGCAAACAAAAGCTCTGTTTATTTCAGAGTGTCACTCACCATTCCATCTTGTTTCTTGAGCTGAAAGCAAACCTCCAGAAGTTTGTGGCACTTCACATTGCACGTTTCTTGGCTTCTTGTGACTTCTTCCTGCTTCGGCTTGAGAAATGAAGAATCAACCCTACAGAAATTTTATTTATTGACCTACCTGGGACATAACTCAAGCACTGGAGCAGAAGTTCTTGATATTGTAGATGTTTTTTGATATTGGGGATGAAAACGCTGAGTTGGAGAAAAGTAAATCTTTAGGATCTGAAGTTCTTTCTTGCTTTCTCTTTAACAGGAACAGCATTACTGCTGCTTAGATTTCTAAGGGGGACACTTCTGCTGCTCTGAATCACTTTGTATCCTTCCAGCAGCCTGCAGTATTCTCTTCGTTTTGGAATGTTATAAAGTCTCCCAGATCGCTTTGGCTGTAAGAAGTTGTATGGTAACACTTTCAGTTGTGTAAACAAAAAAAAAAGGAAAAAAACCCTGGTTAAATTGTGAGCTCTCACTGCTGGAGTGATTGGAAACCCTTGGTCTTACAGTCAGTTTCTACAGGTTCTATTGTCCCAGTTTATTCCCTCCAGCTGGATGGCAGCTAAACACTGGACAGTGTAGTCCACAGTTCCTTCATGCGTGCTCTGGGAAAGGGGAAGACAATAAGGGAGAGGCTGTTGGGTAGGAAACTAAAAATAAGGCAGCTGTAATGAAACAATAACACTAGAAAGAAAAAATAATAATATTAATGAGAAAATAATTATAAAAAAATCAATATTTAAGGTTCCCACTGGCACTTCAGGGCAGGCTCAAGGCTGGACTCAGTAGCAGGACTCAGTGCCAGACAGGAACTGGATTCAGGAACTGAATTCGTTACACACAGATTAAGATTGGAGACAGATGTGTGGATGACATCCTCCTCAGAGCTGGCTGTACAAGAAGAGATGATCCCTCAGCTTTATACGGCGTATGATGTATATGAAATGGAATATTTCGTTGGCAAGTTCTGGGTTACCTGTCCTCTCCTCTCTGTAGGTTCGACTTTTCACGCTTGGACTCACATCATTCTACCCGCTCTAGGCTTGCCTTAGTTTCTACAGGAATTAGTATAAATGATAGTCTCACTGCATACGATTCATCCTGATACTTGGCAATAAGTATAAATATTAAGCATTATCACTTCTAGAGGCAGACAGTGTCTGAAAAATACGTTCTTCTGAAAATGTAGTCTCTTAGAAGAGATTTAATGGAAGAGTTAAGGGGGAATCGGTTCTGTTTTGACTTAAACCGGGGTATCTATGTTAATACTGCTGAACTGAATCACGGTGTGGTCTGGATGCCAGATCCATTGGCGACTGCTGTGCTAGGAGCTGTACAGACACATAGAGGACAGCTTCTCTCTCAAAGAACTCACAGTAAACTATTTTGTTTATTGATAAATGCTGAGATGATATTACTGTCTTAAGGTTATTCATCTGGTCAGCAAAGAAGCTGTATAATCCCGGTTTCCACTCCAGTCTGGTATCATGTAAATCATTCTGCCTAACCATTAACCATTAACCATTTTGCTTTTGTTTGAGAGACAAAATGAGATATAATAAAATAAAATATTTGGCATTTTTAGTGAAAAGATGCCATCCAATATCCAGGTGGGTGAGGAAGACACAGCTATGTCTTTCCTGAGTCCTCCTTCCACCATATATCTTCCCTTTGCTTGTGTAACTGATTTTCTCCTTGCTGTGACACTTGCTGTGAATTGTGGGTAATAATAAACTTTGTACTTATTTGCTACCTTTTTTTTTTTTTTTTTTTTTTTTTTTTTTTTTTTTTTTTTTTTTTTTTTTTTTTTTTTTTTTTTGTCTTATTACTGTGGCTGGAAGATACAGCTTTCTTCTTGTCCCAAAGAAAATATTTGCCATCTTGTTTGCATAATTCTGTTCTAATCTTTTCTCTTGGTTAGTATTCTGTTCCTTGGTGGAGCTCTGTGCCACCTAATGGATTTCTGTCTGCAAAGGTGAATCAATCCTGTAGGTGAATACAGATTAGTGCTTTGCAACCCCTCACTTGCTAACCTGGCTTTTCACCCCAGTTTAATCACTCTGAAAGACCAATCTTGCTCCCTAGAATAGCAAAAAAAAAAAAAAAGCAAAAAAAAAAAAAAAGCAGACATTTTATGCGTTAGTCAAGTTACTTTGCAGGTTGATTTTTCTTTCTGAAGGTATCATGGGTTTTCCATGATCTTGAGAAATCCCAGTTTTAACCATGGAAAGGATAAACCTGTTGGTGCCTGAGGCAATGGGAGTAAAGAACTTGCAAGCTCAAATGTTTATACTTTTGGGAATATATCCTAAACACTTTATTTTCACATGATTATTCAGTTACCCCATGGCTTATTTATAAAATGTTAAACGCAATTAGCATAAGCATCCTAATCTCTCTAGCAACTCTTTGTTCATAGTATTGCTTCGAGCCTGTGTAAAATTGTCTGGAGTATTTTATCATTTTGATTTTATTTGCTTTTATTTTTTGAGGCTGGTAAAGGAAATGACAAAGATACAGTCCTTCCTTTCTTCTTGCAAGCTACTACACTCTTCTGATGAAGCTGTGGTAGGCTGGTTCTGCCCTGGAGCAGAATGATACAATTTGGCTACCTGTGGATTTGGTTGTTTGCGGTGATTGATTTTTGTCACCATATGATAAGAACATTGCAATGTGTCCTATAGGGGGACTATTTCTTGTCATCAGAAAGAAAAGGAAACTGTCTGTTCATCTGTTAAGGAGATCGTGATGCTGGGAGAACGTAAAACCCATGGTGTTTGCTGCAGTAGTGGTCTGTGTCTGCCTAGGAAGTCTCCGAAACTAGGTGAGGCTTTTGTCTGATTTTTTTAAGATTTAAATTGTTTGAGATCTGGTCCTGTGAGAATTTTTTCATATGTGATATTGGCTCATTTATAGTTAGGCAAGGAACAAATGCTACCTTTTCATCTCTGAATGTACGGGAGGTGGTTAAGAATATAACTTCTTCAGTGAAGTCATTGATGGTGGAGCTCCTTTTGCCTTAGCGAACCTGCTGGCATTCTTCAGCTGCCTGTTTAGTTTTGCGAGTCTTGGTGATGGTGTTGCTCTGCAGTGATTACGATAACTGGATCAAAGGAAGAGTGGTTGTAGTGGAGTGTACTGCGGCAGCAAGCATGACATGAAGTAATGATGAATTTGGATTTTAGGTTTAGTAATGTGTGCTTCAATTAATATTAAAAAATCTGGAGTTTATTTGATACTTGTTAATTTTTCAAGTAATTTCATTTTTCTTGTGATATGCACATCACTAAAGACTAGAAGAAAGTCCTCTTTCTAATTGAGGCTTCTGGGCTGCTGATAGTAATTCACACATGCATTCTTATACACTTAATGGTGCAAAAAGAGTGATTTTAATTAGTAGACACTAAAAAGGACCTCCTAGCCTATCATCTTTGTGAAAGACTGTCATAAGTTCAACGTAGGTTAATTTGTTTATTTTCATGTGTCAGGATAGCTAAAAAAATATAGACAGGGCATTGAAATTTGTTGGCAGAATTGAAGTGGAAAATAGGCATAAAGACCTGTGGAAAAAAGAAGCCGTTTCCACTAAATCTCACAAGTGACACGGATTCAAGTCACTTCAGACATTGCGTTTGTATAGTCGGAAGGCCAGGTTAAACAGAGCTCAATATAAAGGTGAACTGATAGCAACAAAAACTTCTCGTTAGTCTTCAGCGAGTTCTGGGCTCACCTCTTTCTGAATTTGCCAGGTGTTCCACAGCAAAAGTAATTAAATCTCGAGTAATCTTCAAAATTCAAGGAAATACTTCCCATTGTTTTTATCCAATAAAAAGTGAGTTTGAGTGCTAAGATAATCTGTAAGCAGAAAATCACACCAACACAACAAAGAACCAAACTTAAACCTAGAGGAAAGTTTTCTCTCTGGTAGTTGTCTGTGCTTGGTAGTACTGTTTGCTGAAAGGGATTTCTGCCTCTGGGCTTAGTGGAGGAAACCCTCGCATAAGGATTTGTGTGAAAAATGGTACAAGACACAGTTAATTGTGATGGATGTTAGAAATCAAGGAGAAAGAAGAAACTGGGAAAATGGGAACAGAAGGAATGAAATAAGAGCAAAAGTTTGGTCTTCAGCTGCTCCTCAATATAGATTTTGGTACCAATCGTTTCAGACTAAAAACATCTAGTAAAGGGAAGAACGGCATTAAGACCTCCACTGGTCGAATGGATAGATAGATAATGTCTTTTTAGAGAGGATGAAGGACATATCTACGGTGCCACAGAATCTGAAGAAGTATGGCTTGATCTTTCTATTATCACATTCCGCGAAAATGATTATTTCATTCTGAGTCCAACAGTAATTATCTTTTTAATTTGTGACTGATATTGTGAATGCAGTTGATGACATCTAAAACCCCTTCCATTTGTTTAGCTTAGAATTCTTTTTTATCTTCACATCTGCAGCAAAAGTGTGTGTCTCAAGTGAAGATTTAAATGAAATGACTTTGCCTAAGACAGCAACCAGATTGTAAATGAGATGTGACAAAGCAGAAGGTGGATATTCTGGTTTAATAACTACAATTAATCCATCAATCAATCACTCTGTCCCTAGGGAAAATGGTATGTTATATGGATACAGTTGCCTTGTTTTTATGGTCTGTTGCATTGCCTTTGGGGAAGTTCAGGTTCTTCTACATGATAATCATCTGCTCAGAAGTGACAATGAATTTTAAAAACCACCTTTATAACCTCCCTATATTGGTGGATCATCAGATTGGATGATACAGTCTTGGGTCAGTGTAGGTGATCTATACCTCTGTTCTACCCAAAGAGAGTAAGAGAGATCTTGAGGTTTTCTGAAAATTGGCTTGAATAAAGCAAGGTAAAAATTAGTCCTTTTAAGATTTCCTTTATGATTATGTACACTTAGTTATATTAACTTGTGAACGCAGATAGAAAAATAAACTGGATGGATAATTTAACGAAAAAATCATTCCAGGTGTAGCTTTTGCAGAAATCCTGATTTAGTCTGAGTTAGAGGTATGGTTACATTTTGTTCTCAGTGTTAAACATAGCTTTAAATCTAGTTAATTTGTCTTTGAACTTGAAAACTCGTTTCTTGCCACGAAATATTGAAACCCTGCAGGATTAACTGAAAGATAAGAGTTTTCCTGACAGTGAGCGTTTTGACCCTTTGTCACTAACTCTAAACCCCCGATTGTTTTAACATAATGCAGACTCTTGTTTGAATGAGCCTTGTAGAAAACAGTCTGATTAAACAGTTCTGTCTGTGTGTATCACCTGCAGTATATTTTCTTCTTTGTTTTTTCTACAACTTTTTCACAACTAGAGGGATCTGTACCACTTATTACAGCTAATCTATTCTTGCAGGTTTTTTCCCTCACCTGGAGTAATAATCCTTATTTGCGGTACTGTCAGCATCCCAGCAGTAACCAGCTGCGATGGCACAGACAGCAGTGGATTATTATTTCTATTTAAGAGCATACAAAACTTTAAAACCAACGTATTGTCGTGACCCAATGTACATATTAATGAGAAACTAGTCTTGTGTTCCATCCAGATAACAAAATTAAAATGCAGTTGCTTTGAATGTCATGGACATAAATAGCATGAAGAATTCTTCCCATGGTGTGAGCAGTGTCTTGTTGACAAGATGATATCCTCATTTATTCCCATAAGGAATAACTATTCTCTTGCTATTACTTAGCTCTGGTTTTAATGTATTTAAAGAGTAGATAACAAAGATGAACTATAAACAACTGTATTGCTTCGAAGAAGTAAAGATAATGTGGAGTATGGAAGAACTAAATATGAACCATTCCACTGGTGTGTTTTCAGTAACACTAGTTACTAGTCTGGATCTGTGAGGTGTTTTATTAGGATAAAGTGAGAAAAGTGTATTAAGAATACTAAGAAAGTTATTTTGAAGTATTTAATTTTGTTCTTTCTTGGTTGCATGAAATTAAAAGTTCAACTGACATTTGAAAGTGTCACTCTAAAGTTAAAACGGACAAAACGTTCCTTTCACCTGTTAGTGTGTAGCTCAGAAATTTAATGTGTTATTTATGCTTTACCAGTGCTGTCACCAAAAAGGAGGCCTGGGAGGCATTTAATTTGATCGGTCTTCAGTATGTTTTAATCTGATCTGAGCAAGAATCAACAGATAATTTGTAACATGACTTTTCAAAGATGGAATGAGAAAAATAATAATTTGGGAACAATAAGAAAAGAAATCAGTCAAGAATATCGATTACTTTACTGAAGCCTACTTCAGCTTCCACATTTACTGTCCAGGAAGTGGTCTGCATCATGAAACACAGTCGAGTGAGATGGCCTGGCAGGTTTGGTGCCAAATACTGTTTCTGTAGAACTCGCACAGTCGATTGAGCCGGTGAGCGACTGGGTGTGTCAATCGGACGTTGGTAGGACCATTCTGGCAGGGTGTTTCTTTGAATATAGTGGAAGCATCCAAAGGTAGAGTAACTTTTGAGGTTAATAGAGAACTTCTAAAACTCAGTATATATGATATTGCAGCTTAAAACTTGTGGACTAGATCAGATAATCACAATAGTTTTAATTCAGTAATTTTAAAATATGTGCAACATCTTTGAAATGTGTACAATAGATAAAACAATTTGTGTTGGAATTTGAGCACAGATTATATTAATTCACATCAAGAAAGTGGTTTGGACACAGAGATCAGTGAATAAACTGAAATAAACAGCAAACTGATCCGTTAGTTAATGAGACGCTCTCAGAAAACGATAGTAAGCAATAGGAATATAGCTGTTGTGTAGAACATTGGCCAGTAGAAATGTGAGTATTGGATACATCATTTCTGTGCATGGAACATGCAAACTAGTGGCATATTAGAAAGGGTTACTGCTATCTCAAGAACAAAAACTGACTACTCAGGAACAGCAAAAAAAATTCTCTAACTTGCAAAACAACTTTCCAGGGTTACCATGGTATTTGCAGATATAAAAAAAAAACCAAACCCTGGACTGAGAATAATTTTAGAAAAGAAGATAGTTGGTTATTTTAGCCCTTGGTTTCACTTGATTTGCAAAGTTGAACAAGTCTTGTCAGTGATATGAAATTCTAACTCCTGGAATTTTATTCTCATCTGGTCAGGGATAATTCATAGTCATCGTCCATATACTGTTAATTGGGTATCGTTGCTTGGATACGCTGTGGGATCCTGCTTTGCTCCTCCCTGAGTATGCAAATGCTATAGGCAGTGCAAGTATTTTTGGTGATGAGCATTTGTAAATAGAACACTGAAATTCTCCTGTAGACACTTGTGCAGAAACCCTGATTGTATGAGTATTCTGTGAAAGTATCAACAAAGCTGTTTAAAAATAATAAGTAGGTTGCGATGGGTATTGTTACTCTTCTATAAGTGAAGCGATTCATTGTGTGTCAGAAAAATGAACAGTTGACCAGATATTTTTACTGGAAAATTTGTCAGGGCGTAGAGCTCCCCTCCTTTACAAGTACAGTTTTTTTCTTCTTTTAGAAATAAAGTGAAATGGTGTGCATTTTCTTCTACCCTGAAGGATTTAAGAAAAAGATCATTAGGAAATCCTCATAATTTTTTCCCCTCTACCCCAAAAAATCTGCTTTCCACAAGAAAATATCCTCTAGTCCATAATGAGAATTTTGGAGCTTTGACTACCTAAAGCCTAGCATTAAAATCTATTCCTTTGTGTAGGTAGAAAACGTCTTTTTTACCCACAGTTTGTTCAGAAGCAGCAAACCATGAAGTAACTTCAGCAAGATATTTGTACGTTTAGAAGACAAGAGTACCTTGGAATTTGACAGACTTTTTTTTGAATGTATTTCATTAGCCCTTTAATTTATCTGTCTTAACTCTAATGTTGGCTAAATGCTAAAGACTTGCTTTAATTGGGAAGGCAATAAAAGCTTCATGTTCATAACAGGGTCTTTTTTTTAGATGAGTCACTGCAGTTTCATTATTTTTATAGCCCAAATTAACATTTTTTGATGTATATATTGAAATGAAAACCCACTTCAACAATAATATCTCTGAGGAGAATTTTCAGTGCCTAAGATGCTTTGCCTGGATTATGGCATGTGCTTCTTTTTAAACAGCATTTTTCAATATTCTATGTATGTGTATGTTACACTGTGTGCAGCATAAACAGTTCACTCCCTTTGATACAAAACTAACCATCCTCAGTGACCAGCCAGAATGTACTGTACACGTAAGAAAATCCTGGATTTACTTAATATGAGAATGGGTTCATCTGTTGGTCATAACAAAATTTTCATTATTTTAAACTGTCTGTCATTTACATTAACTAGGTTGTGCATAAGAACCGTTCTTAATGATTGTGCTTTTTCAATTAAGTTGTTCTTAGATCAAATCAAATAATGGTAGGATTTGTTGATGTGCAAAACTGCCTTCCCCATATGGATTGGTATGAGATTATCCCACCAGGGGTTTAGCATCCGGGAAATTAAAAAAAATATATCTGAATGACAAAATGTTTTCAAAAGGAGAAAACATCTATGATAATGAAACTGAGTCTATTTTAAAATGCAAGGCATTCTCTTGAAAGCCAGTACTAAGCACAGTCAAAGAAAACATTGAGCACTAAATGCTGTGCATTATGATTATGAAACTAGGTCTCATTTAATCCATCAATATTTTGATATGTTTAATATTTAAAGAGTCTTTTTAAACCATTACTCAGAAAACCCTGGGATAAAATGATTTTAGAAATAACAAACCATACAAGAATGGAAGATAATTTGACCTTTATCTCTGTATTGTCATTAGTAAAAGATATTCAGCTGTAACCATAGTTTGCATATATATGTAATCTGCATCTTTTCAAAACAGAAGAATACATCAGAGCATTTTCCATAATTTTGAGACTTTTACAAATCAAGTGCATAATAAAGTATGAGACTGTCATAAATGCAGTTGTGCATTCCAAGTATATGCCAAATGTGTTTTCTTATTCAATACAAGGAATTGCAGATGGTTGAAGGAAATTTATTTCCACTGTAATCAATAGAACCAATTTTCAAGAGTACTTACTGAAGCTAAAGCAGTGAGTCATCACCTTTGTTTTATCATAATATAAGAAATGTTCTCTTATAAACTTGAGTGACCTGAATATGTTTTTCATATTCTGGACTTTAGTTTATAAATGAAAAACTATTGGAGGGAAAAAATATATGTTTCAAAAAAGGTAATATGACTGCATTAATATTTGAAATAACATCTTTCTGTCAGAGCTTGTCTGGAATGTTTTTTCATATAGATCTCTCAGTACTTCTTTCATTGACAGCAGCTACCTGGAGCCAGCTTGACTTGAGTGAGCTCTTCCTCTATAGTAGTTCCATACCTTCTGTTTCTTTTCTGGACCCTGAAAACTATTTTATCCACTGTGTAAGCCTAAGCCTCTGATGTGTTTCCCAGACCTCTTTATGCTTATGATGGTGTGTATTTGCTTTTCATTAACAGTAACATGAGGGGAAATAATGAAAATGAAGCCTGCCTACAAGTTGTCGAGCATTCACGTTGTCCTCTCCATCCACCTCGTACGCCTCCACCGCAAGCAGCCCATCGCGACTGGCGCCGGGGTGAACTACAAGTATTTCAGCATAGCAGTGAGCTTTTTACACTGGAATCCATCATAAGGAGTCTTTGTGGTGTCCAAAGAAGACTTGAAGGTAAGAGCGTTGCTTGGCCATCGAGGTGTCTCAGGCTTCATTACAGGAGAAGGCATTACATGGCTTAGGCCTTGAGTTCTCCCCCTTGTCCAGGTGACTGGGAAAAGCAGTACCTAAAGCTTTCAGTCAGGATGTAGAGGGACACTTGAGTACTGAACATAAATGCATGCGAGTTACACAGTGTAAGATATAAAAACTTAAAGGAATGTCCAATAAAAACATACCAGAAACCAAGCCAAATTAATTTAAGCATGTTCAGATTCTAAGTTGCCATACCTTTTTTTTTGCAAATAATAACGTGAATATTGTGAATTCATGCAAGGGTAACTTAGTGTTTCCTTTGTAAAAAGGAGGGGGGAAAAAAGCAATATCTCAACCTTTTTGTATTATGAAATGCTTTTTTCCAATTGAATGTTTTAAAATATTTATATATATTCCACTTCTTATTTGGAAGTGACTATAGACTAGAAGTGACTATTTTGTTACAATTTTAATAAATAAATACACGCACAAAGCGAGGAAGGAAGTTTTGGTTACGGAAGGTGGATATTTTAAAAAGCATTTTTAAGTGAGAATGAGCAACGTGTAATGAGAAATCCTGTGCGTCCCTTTTTACTTTGAATTATCTGCTCTGTAGGGTAACAATAAGGAATACACAGCTTGTAGAAAGATTTTAATAATCTGGCCTGGTAAGTGAAAAAACTTGTGTTTGTCATTAACTCAATAGTCATCCATAGTTTGGTAACCGTGCCTTTGCAGCAAAATACTAAAGAGCTTATGTGTCTCTGTTTATGTAACACTTAAAGACTTGGTTTTTTCTGATAAGTGCCAGTTCGATTGCAGACTCTGTAAGATGTCTTTGCAAAATCTGAAAGAGCTGCAAACTATGAAATGTTTATACTGGAAGGTTGGAGAGCCATGTGTTTGTTATCTGGTAGATTTTTAAACTCTGCCGCTGTTGGTGGGAATGTGGCAGGGTCGTAGCAGCTCTCATGGCTCTGTAAGCTGCAGCACGACCGCTAAAAACCCCAGTCAAGGCTTTTCTACCTGACTGCTAATTGCTGGGTTTCTGTATCTGTCAGTGCTTGTAACACCTGCTTGGGAGCAAGTGGGTTCGTGGTACCTGAAACACGTGTAAATTATTTTCAAATTTCATTGAGATTCTGTAAGTACAACCAAGAACGAGGCGCAAATGCATTTCATTTGCATAGCAGGTGACAGGAGATGACCACTGGAAGCAGCACGATGCTGCCAGGCGATTGCTGGGAAGGACAGTTTTCATTGACAGCGGGTGCTCCAGTGTAATCCATGGCATGCCTGGTGTTTAACAGCGAGGGGAGAGTGAGTGGCGTTATCTTGATGGCATTGTGGCAAGTTGGATTTTCGTTACTGGCTGGATCCGTGGTTCTCTCAACGTTTGGCAGTGTAACAGAAATACTTCATTTTGCCTGTAAAATGGTTTGATGCTTATTGAATCCCTTCTGAGCACCCGGCTGCAGGCCTGTTTCTTCTGCAATACCGATGTCTATAAACTAGTCCATAGCAGTCACTGCTAGCTATTTCCCTAGCTGACAGTGTCTCTGCAGGAGAGAACAGTGCAAGCATGAACACAGACGATGGATTTGTCTTTTGTTCTGTTGGGAAGGCTGCCCCTGCCAGGCCTGGGTTTGGCTGCACAACTGGCCAGTGGCAGGACTTTGTGCCTTCTAGTGCTGACAGTGTACTGAGCTTGTTCTTAGAACAAAAGGGCTTGGTTTCTGCTGATGTCAATTTAGCTCCTTCTCAGGAGGACTAAATTCAATCAAAAAAAAAACCCCAAACCCCTTTATGACATGCTTTACCTTAATCTTTACCTTTGTGGTGATTTTTTTTTTCCTTTTCTCTTTTTAATTTGTTTATTAATTTTTTGCCTTTGATTGAGTTTGACTTGGTCACTTCTGTCTCATCAAAAACTGTTTCAGCTTGACTTCTCCAAGTTCTTCCATTGAACTTTCAACTCTAGATTTAATGAGCATCCGTCTGATTCTGCTCCAGCTGTACCAGGTTATTACATCTGCTGTGCAACTGATTTAATTGTGTGGCTGCACTCCTGTGCTAAGATTCCTGGAATCTCTGTAACCCCTTTGGTTTAGTGTATCCTTAAACATTATGAAAATCCATTTTTTCTCAGAGTTAAGGAAAATTATTTCTAATTCAGGCTGACGTTATAGATGTTATGGAAGGAAAACGGAACGTGTGGAAGCAGCGACTATATGTAGTCTTACTGATCCATTGGTGGTAAGACCTTCATCTGTCATGTTAGAAACACCTTTAGTAACAAGTCATAGGTTTTGTCATCATTAGGTATTACTGGGTTTGAATTTTTTTTTTAATGTGTGTAGCCTCTTCTCCTTGATCGATATTAACTGGTAGCATATCTTTCGACAGCTAATGTTTTTACACCATTTATTATGCTGGAAGTATTGTGATTTACATAGCTGAAAATCACATATCTTTGATAAAGTCTGATTGCTTTTAAGGCTATTTTATAGACAAGAAGTCTGCAAACATCATTAGGATTCTTTGGTACAAATCTCTGTAGCTGATTTTAGTCTCTAAAAGTTACTGCTGTATGGAGGAAGAGTTCTTATCGCTGAATTCCCTGTTTCTGTTCTGTTACTATAAAGCCTGAGTTTGTCTCATTTGTGTTACTTTTCTGGTCCATCTTTGTGATGTGTATTTTATTGTGGATTTTTTTTTTCCCCTATGAATTTATCAAAGATTTTGAATCAAAACAGTGATAGCATTAGAAAAAAATAATTTATGAAAAAAATTGTTCATAGGCATAGTGCTGATAGGGCATAGTATGCAGATTTATGATAGCCTGGTTAAAATTATTTTCTGTTATTCTTTGGAAATAATGGAAGGAAGCTACTATTGTAGCACAAGTTAAAATATCTTTTGATACAGGGAAAAAATAAATGCCTTGCATTTGTGTTCTAGAAGAAGTTTGACATTCTGACTAAGAAGAGGGATCACAATTTACAAAGTCTAAACATTATTATGAAAAATATCCAAATGTCTCCCCAAAAATTCTGCAAAATATAAAGACACTAATTGGAAACAGGAATGCTGATGAACAGGAAAGAATGGTGGGAAAAGATGATATTTTTAATGGGGAGATTTAATTCCTTCAATAAAGTAATGAAATTGCTTTTCTGATTGAAGGATCTTTCTTTCTCTGTAGCCAGCCTGCTATGTTAACTATTTCTTTGATATATTTTTAAATACATCAAAGGAGTGGTTTTAATCGCTTTGAATCTCACAGGACTAATTTTGTGCTATACGGTGATCTAAACACAGCACTCTTTTAGAAATATCTGGTTTCCCTCATTTAATATTTATATCTAAGGATCGTAATTTGTTTTTTTTTTCTTCATGAAGATGATGTAGAATTGCATTTGACGTTTCTCTTGATTCAAGGACCGCTTGCCTTTGTAATATCTGTCATTCAGGGGAAGGGGGATTGTCTGCATTTCTGTAGGAAAGAGACTAATTTGTTCACTTGTAATATAATGCTGTTTTAAATGGAAAGATTTTTAGTCTTTCTCGACATGACATTATGTTGCTGATGGATTTACTTAAGATACGGATTATGTGCTATGAGTTTATTAGCGGAAATGTTCGAAAGTTGCCTTTGTTTACAAAAAAATGAGTATGTTTTCTTCTTTCTCTTTCTAATCTAAAATTCAAATTTTCCTGTTTCAGTTACATTTAGGTTTTAGTATGTAGAAATGTGCGCATACTTTTTGTCAATTAAACATAATTTTCTCTGATAATTTTCTGTCTGTGGGCTATGATGTTTTTTAAACATCCCATGTCCTTTGCTGGAAGGACATGATATTGATGGTTTCTTCCTCATAAGACTTCAATATGCTTGAAGTTAGTTTCCTACCATCACTAGCACGATCTGTTTGCTTCCACTTTCTCCACTGGTCTGCAGTTCCTTGTTCTGAGTTTGTGAGAAGAGGTATATTTGCATGTGTTGGATTCTTCGTTTGTGTTGAGCTGATTTTACCAAAGGCTTCATTATTCGTTGACCAGAAGCTGACCACTGGTACCTGAGACAACCCCAACACATCATCCTGTACCGGTGCTTCCCAGACCTCACCTCCCATTCCATGCCTGATCTCCTGGACGGTTATTGCAGGTGATACAGATAGTTCATTCCACACAGACTAAATGCCTGCTATTATCTGTTAGTTAAAATATGTATAAAACAATAGATGGTGCACTGCACAGTTATACAAGCAAAAAAAGTAAAACAAATAATATTAATTGGGTCTTTAGCCAGCACTGTTGCAGCTGAAAAATCTAAAACAAATCTCCAAGAAGGCCCAGCAAAGTCTGGCAAATCCTGAAGCTTTTGTTCTTGGCTTAATGCAAATCCTGTTACCAGCAATAGCAGCACCATATTTACTTGGTTGCAAGGTTATACAGAAAATATTAATTTTTTTATTTCCATAGAAAAAAGAAAATATTCTGGTGTGAAAATGAGTTTTTGTAAGAGTTACTTTCAGTGTTACAGTAGAAGACTAAATGTCATCTTATTCTCCGGTCACACATTCTTGAGGGCTTCCTTAGAACTTCTTCGCTCTCGCTCTCCCGTCACTCCTCCACACTCCCGGCTGGGTTCTCGGCGGGGTGGCCAAGCTCAGGGAACTGTGCGTAAGGCCCCAGCTGGCCTGAAGGATCTGGGCAGCACATGCCATGGGAGGAGCGAATGGGCTCCTCCAGATGAGTCAGTCAGCTCAGCTCTGCTGCTTGAAGCACAAGCAGTAGTTAAGCTCTCATCTCATCTCCTCAGTCTGAGGGCTCTGCTCGAGATGAAACCAAATCCATGTGATGTTAGAAAGGACTTGCTTGCCTTACCTGTCACTGTGGGACTGTGGTGTAGGATCCAGAGAAATCCAGATGAATGTTCTTGCTCTATTACTTGTATTCAGTATACAGTAGGTAGCATACAAAGGCTAGCATTGCAATTGCATGACAGATTTATGTATATTAGTTAAAATCTTCATTAATATTATCTAACAGAAAAATTATTATTTTACCTATCTAGAGAAGAATCTTGTTTAAGTTATAACTTAAGGGAACCAGTGCTGTCACTTCTCATTTTTTTGGAATAGAGTTTTGTTCTGAAGTATGCTTTCTTTTTAGAGTTGCCAAAAGAAAAGAAAATTCGAATTTGGGTATTTTGAGGAACAAAACTGCATTTTGTTATTTACCACCTACTGGGAATAAGATCCACTTTTTTCTTTCCTGAAGTAAGCAGGGTTATTGGTTATAGAATGTTTTAGTTTTGATACATACATGCAAGGGAAAAGATTGAGTTGTGCAAGAAGTTATCTGGACTTTTATTAATGGGAAGGTTGCTGTGTGGCCAGGAAATTATTCTAGCCTAGTAACAAAGATGAATTGCATCGTATAAAAGTTCAAGATAACACTTAAGCATTTCTGTCATCTGATCATAAACTCCACTGTAAGGTACCACGCTGTATGCATCATGTGCAGAAGGTGTGTGGCAGTCAGAACCTTTGGTCAGAGGATGGTCTGAAAGGTCTTCATTGCGCTCAAGCGCGGTCTCTTAACGTTTTCCACAAGTGCAACAGTTCCGTGCTTCATCGCCAGCTCTGTACAGTCCTTACCGACTGAGAGCTAAACGCCTCTTTCTTTGAGAAGTCAAAGCTCCATATTCTGCATTACCTGTTAAAGGCAGAAATTGTGTTGGAACCTACCTTTTAAAACCTTTGTCGTGATTTTTCTAGTTGCTATCCATACACATCTTACACTGAAATGCAGTGAGAGATCTCTGCTTTTAGCTCAAGATATTATGTTACCACTTTTCTAAAGCATTTTCTTGGTTTTCTAGTTTGAATTACCATTGATTTCATGGTTTCTCCACTTCATTTTGTTTTCAAACGATGCATTTTGATTTTAGATTATTTCTAGTGAAGGGCCTTAAAAGCTCTGGGATTGTCTTTCTTACCTATAATTTATATATCTAGACATGCTGTGTTATGTAGGGATTTGATTTTGGTCACTTTTTAAAATATGATCAGAAAACACAGCAACTTCTTGCGGTTTTCTTTCAGCTTTTTTCTCATTAATTGCTTTGTCTTGCTGAATGATACGCCTGTTGCTTGTGCTTATAATCGCATATTGATCTATTTATTTTCCAAAGTGACTTTAAAGTTGCTGTGGAATGCTCTGGTGATGCTTAGTAAACCAATGTCAACAACTCCAAGGAAATTCTATAATTAAATTTATAGATATGACTAACAAGTAACAGAAAATAAAGTATTTTCCGTTTCTGTTTAAACATGGAAGAGAGTAGAATTTTTGATTCTGCATAGACCTGAGATGTTTGTAGTTCCAGATATTTACACGGAATCTTAAATGCTATATATCAATTGCCATGTAAGTAGTTGTGAATTATGACTACAAGCCTGGCAACAAAAGAAGAAATTATACAACTTGTAGAAGCAAAAAAAAAAAGGAGAATTTATACAACTCATTGTAGAAACATATAAGTGAAGTCTTTAGTTCCTGTTTATCGCGGATGTTCTTACAACGATTATTGTGGAAAGAGAACAGTTAACTGAGGAAGATCTTGTAATTTATGTAATTTCTGAAGTTTTGTTTGCTGTGTGAAACATACAGCATGAATATACGTGTTTGTTTATTATAGTTTGAATAAATTGTATTGTAGGTACTTGTAAAGAGTTTGTAGATACCGCATACGTGAAGGGTGTGGTTATTCTAATTTTAGGCATTCCTTCCTTAGATAAGAACCAAAGCAATCAAATAAATGACAAAAAAACCCAAACCACATAAAACCCCTCTTGTTTGTCCCAGGCTGGTGTACTGTACCAAAAAAATATGATCTCCATTATAATAACCTACTTTATGAAGATTAAATGATTTTGCAATTCAAACAAGGTAAAATTGGTTTAAACCAAAATCAAACACTACTTTGCTAGTTTAGGATTTGAATAGTGGAATGAGAATTTTTTTTTTATATTGCTATTGTGCACTGGTCAGCCAAGAAGTAATTGCTTTTTATAAGGCAAATTTGCTTTTACTTTTCTGAGGTAATGAAATGAACCTGAAACGCATCCTTTGAAATCAAAGTCACTATCACTCAAATGTCACCAGCAGAATTCCATCACATAGTTTCAACAAACACATGGTGAGGAAGTAGTGCTTGGAAATGATTGGCAGAATTCTATTAGAAAGATTTATTATGTATTCATCAATAATTACCTGTGTTGTAAATCAATTGCGATTTTAGTTTTTTTGGTTTATGTTACTAACATGTAAAGAAAGAGACAGCTGAAAGCCATTCGTAGAGGAACAGCCTTCAGATGTAAACTGAAAAAACTGCAAATGCATTCAGGGAAAATGCTCTGAATTTCATTTATTTTTCTTAACAGCTAATGAAATTCTGTGAAAAAAAGTATGCTTGTTGACACAAGAAGATCCTAAAATATAATATACAAAATTATTCAAGGAAAAAAATAATCTAAGATTGAACCAAATCTTTAAACAGATAAGCGTAAAGGTCTAACAAAGAAATCATTCCCAAGAGTCAAGATAGTCAGTTGCATGAAATTAAAGCTTCTTAAGAGAAAAATATGTCAAATATAGTTTAGCTCCTCTCCAGCCTAATCATCAGTTCAGAAGAGGGGACTATATTAGTGGTCTGAGAAATGCTTTTTGGGGGCAGAAGGACAAGAGATGTAAATTCAGTCTCAATGGTGGGGCTGCATACTTTAAGAAAAATAGAAAGATATTGGGAAGAATGTTGCAGCACTCCCATAGAGTAGAACAATTTTCAAGCCCATCCCAATAATTTTTACATATTTCTCTTAAACAAGAAGAGATTTATGGTGAGAGCCATGAAGTTAAAATGTGAATTAAACAAACATGATTTCACGCTAATATAGAGCTATTACAGCATTATCAGGGGAGACTCTATTTAGAGGATATTTTCAAAGTTGCTCAGCAACTGAGGAGGAAAACTAACAAATATAATACCACTGTAGCAACACTGAAGCCCAGTGGCACAGCTCACGTGATTTGATATTTAGCATTTCAGGGAAGACTTAAGTGGCAGGAGAGGAGGCGAATGATATGTTTTGCCAAATACAGTTTTAGCTGTTTGAATTACCGATAGCTTGGGAAACTTCCAACAACAATGGATAAATCTTGTAAGAACTGAAGCGCAAGATGCTGGGTGTCTGCTTTATAATGATCAAACCCAAGAACATAATGACAGTTCTGCAAAGGCTTATTTATATATATGTAACAACAAAAATATACACTTGTACTTTACTGTGGAGAATATGGGAATTTTTCCATGAAGTTTTCATGCTAGAACTTTGTTTTGCTTATTTGGAAGTAATTTCAAAATATCTCAGTATCTTGGAAGATAATTCATGACTCGGTTACATGCTGAATATCACTAACCAAAAAAATGTTAATTTGGACCTCATCTGGACTGAAAATGAAGACTCAGTCACAGCTCAGTAAAAAGCTTTTGGCAATATTAATTTGAAGTAAAATTCTCAATTTTGATTCTATTATAAAATAGTCAGTGAAAGATACAGAAAAGCCAGATGCCACATTTGATACTTTTGAAAGGAAGCAGAGCTATTTTAAATGCAACTCTGTAATGGTAGAAAACTAGATTTAACCAAAAGAGAAGTATAGAAATAGAGAAAATACAAAGGAAGAGTTAAGAATTGCAGAAAACCAGATGATGGGAAAGAAAAGAACACAAAAGAGAGTCTCAGATTGGAAGGTTTTGGTTAAATGAGTACAGTCCAAACGTAAATCTAAGGCTGGAAGATTTTTGTTAAATGGGTATATTCTCTTAATGGCATTGAATCAAATTAACATGCTTGGAATAGTGAAACGAGCATGTTGTGAAATGGGATATATGTGTTCAATTATCAAAACTCAGCTGAAGATGGACTAAATTAAATATCTGTGTCACACTTGTGGTCGATGCAGTTAATACATGAAATGCAAATGTGTTAAGAAAATATACGTAAAGGCATACATAAAATAAATAAATTGTATGGCAAATAACTGAATGAACATAACCAATGTTATGAAAAATAGAAAGGCATCAAAAACCTCACCTAATTTTCAAAGATTTCTTTCTAAAGAGAGTGCCTTAAGAAGATCTTCAAAGTTGACATTTTTGTTAGTTCTTCTCAGAAAAATGGAAAACTTTTCTTTCAATAGATCAAAAGAAAATTAACACTTTTTCCAAGTGTTATGAGTCAGTTCCAGAGTTTTCATCTTTACTTCAGTCCATGCAAAACAATGAAATGATTGAGAAAAGACATGAATAATGAAGAATTAAAAGTTGGAACTATTATTAATGACTCCTGATGGAAGATAGATCTTGACAAGTAAAAGAGTGGTATGGTTTTTAATGTGAATTAGATTGGCTGATACAGGCAATGGTGTTTTATGGGACAGATTTCTGTAAGCACTTGTTTGAGATTTTGGTTGAGAATCTAGAAGGATTCTGTTGTGTTGCAGATGTTGAATAAAGTGAATTCATAAGTACGTTAGCAGTTCTAGCAATATAGGGTAACAGTTATAAGCTGAAAGAGGGTAGATTTAGATTATTAGCGAGACTAATTTAGATATTGGGAAGAATTTTTTTACTGCGAGGGTAGTGAGGCACTGGAACAGGTTTCCTAGAGAAGTTGTGGTTGCCCCATCCCTGGAGGTGTTCAAGATGAGACTGGATGATGGTATGAGCAACCTGATCCATTGGAGGATGTCCCTGCCCATGGCAGAGAGGTTGGAACCAGATGATCTTTCAGATCCATTGTAGCCCAAACCATTCTATGATTCTATGATTTTTTTCTGTGATGCAGAGAAGAGGTCATAATGAAAAGTAGTGTTCTTGCAAGGAAATTCCTTGATTTTGTTGAGATTAGATATTAAATTCTGGTACCTTAGGCACTGACTGAAGAAATATCCTTAGTGCTAATAAGTTGTTTAATCCCACCCTTATAAGCATCTGCATAAATCTTTTTTTCATAAGTAAAGAGCTTGCAAGATTACTCTGCTATGGAACTCATTTTTGTTAATAATGTTGCCTGAAGTTATTTATCTGGCACTGCCCTCACATCTGCAAATGGATGGTGTTCTCTTTAATGTGTTCATTTTATTGTGGTGAGTTTATGACGTATGTTTGCTGGTCCACTGCTTGCTGATGACGCTATCAGTGAGATAAATTTATCTTAACTCCCTTTGCAAATCTAGTGCATGCAGGGGGCGTTCTCCATCTGACCCGGATTTTATCTGCAAGTTGAAAAGAATAAAAATACAACACTTAAAAGCACTGTTCTGTTTGCCTTCTCAAAGGGCTGCAGGAAGCCTCTTTGTAGAAATTGTAAAGCTTTTCAAACAGCTTTTTAAAGGTTTTGTGTGTGTGTCTGTGTGTGTGAAGACTTTGTCCTCCTGGCACCTTTATGTAAAGAGCAGGCTGTGTAAAACAGGAAAAGCTTTAAAAGTTGTACTGCAATCTATTTCTTTGCCTAGGAACATGGAGGACTTTATTATATACTTTTTCCTTCCTCCTTTGTCTTTCACAATGCATTCCCTGGTCCTGTGGCTATGCCAGAGGGAGCAGTGACGTTCTTGAGATGCGTCCTGGCACTCCTGGGTCAGATGGTTCATAGCATCAGATCGAGGGAACCGCGCTGCCCGTTCCTCGTGCCTGCTTTGCGTTTGTATGAACCATTGTTCAGTGTGGTGGAAAGAAGAGCCCCAGCTGAAAAATACCTCACTTGCAAAGCATTCAAATAGTTTTAAACAAGCTTTTGGCTGGTTTTCAGACTGTGTCCTGCTGTAATTTCTACCCTTCAGGGAGATGGGGAGGTTCTCCTGTATAATTATAGCTGTCATTTTTCAGCAATACAGGGATAGCTATGGAAGAAAAATCCTTTCTACAGACCATGTATAAAAGCAAAATATATTTTGTAACAGATATGTATAGATGCTTTATTTTTTCCTAAATTCCCTATAGAAATACCAACATAATTTGGAAAATATTACATGCAGTTTGGATAATATAATGTGTTTCATACAGTGTTTCCTCATCGATCCCTTCCAAATTACACTGTGCAATTACACGTTTATTCATTCTTGAATAAAATTTAACAATTTCTAATCTACCATTCTCATATTAGAAACTGGTATTTTATGTTTACATTGACTCATAACTGTAAAAAAATTATGGAGGAAAAGTCTTCCAGTAGTAGCAATGAATGGCATTTAATTCTTGCATTTGAGTACCTGTCATAATGTCTCTGGTCACAGCTGGTGGGCAGTAATGAGGGCCCTCTCTCAAAGGATGGTTCGGAGCACTTAGATTTCTTTTTGATATGTTCTTTGGAGAAGACTTTGTCTCTCATTGTGGCAGAATTATGTAGAGTTACTAATCTCTTAATCTGGTAACATCGATACCCTGTGATAGCTTGGAGAAATAATTTCAGAAGCAGAGAAAATTTAATGGGGAGAAAAATTATTGGGCAGAAATTAGGCAGGCAGTCTAAGCAACAGGAATACCTCAGTCTTTGTGTCAAAACTGAGACTGAATCTGGGGTTTTCTCAGTTCATCTTCATGTCACTAGCGATATGTGTACGTTATTGTACACAGTGGCCATCACTTAACTCATCTTCAGCATATATTGTCTATACATTAAATATCCTAAAAAATAGACTGATTTGGGAAGATTTGAGGTGTTGTGGGGAGTGAAGCTGAACAGTGTGAGGGGAGTAATGGATTTAGTAGTGATAAGAATGAGAACTTCAGCAGTACCCTCTTATATTTCCAGAAGAATTTTAAAAAGTGAAAAAGGCAGTGTAAGACCAAATATGGAAAGATAGTCATGTCTGTCTCCATTTTTATTTTCTAACTATTTTCTGCAAGCGCACGTTCATGTGGTTCTGGGAATTGGAGTGACAAATTACCAACACGGAGGTGGAAATGTTTTCCCCTTAGCAGACACACGGTGTGTTCATGTGTGGTGTCAGTGTGGTGCAAATGCCAGGCAGCTTTGTCTCCGTGTTGGTGACCTCTGAAGAGAAGCAAGCCTGTGTGCTTCTGTGGCGTGAGTGATCCAGTTGCTGCTGAAATAGCTCAGAGAGAAGGGAATGGCAGTTGGAATAAGAATACAACGCTGTTATAATCACTGATCTCCTTAGGATAATCAGGTAAAGAAAAGAGAAGATATAACACATAGCGATTGATTGGAGAAAACAGTTCATCTCAGCTTGTCAATATTTGCATTATTGGGTACAGTCACCACCAAAACTACAATTTTCACATACAAATCCATATGCTCACAAAACAAAACAAAGCAAAAATTAGTTTCCTGCCTGCACGTTTCCAGACTTGCATCTGAAATGCCTCGCATAAAGAGGCAACTTTATGGTCGGCTGGTACATATATATATTCTTTTGGTCCTTAGTGTTTAAAGTCAATATCATTCTGGTTACTCTCTGCCCCTAAGGGTACTGCGGAAGAACAGATAACTGCTTTTTAATTAACGAGATCAGAGTTGTATTGCTGCAATTTACTACAACAGTGTGGTCTGTAGACTAAAATATTCAGTGAAAAGCTGTTTTGTAGTATAAAAGAATACCAGTGTGCTTCCTTAATACAAATGAAAAATATAAATTTCAAGGAAATTGGTCTTAGTCCTGTGCACGTTTTAACCAGGTAGTATGGCTTTGAGTTATCTGGAGGAGCTTCAAAGAAGCTTCACATATATGTAATTTGTGTTACTGCATGATCTTCTCCGTTTGTCATTTTCTTTCCCTGCTTCCTAGGAAGCTGTTGAATTCAGAACAGAAGTGTTAATTGGAGGCAACCCAAAGGTGGAGCTCATCTTCTAATAGCATAACTTTGATCTTGAAAGAATCACACTATTTTTAGGCCATAGGTTGTCTGAGTTTTCTAACTCTTAACTTCTCAAATATGGTTTGGAGAACTAATACTGTGAAGACTGGTGTACTCCTGATAATAAACCTAATATTCTTTATTATTTTATCAAACATATTTTTTCATCTCTGTTTTTGACCTAGCAGGAAACAATTTATGTTAAAGTCCATTCTAGAAGTTCAGGTAAACAAAAGAGATCTTTTCCTTCTAAAGTACAGAATTGTAATAAATAATTGGATATAACATTTCTTTGAGAATGTTTTCTGAGAGCACTTAAAAGGAGTGTAAAATGCTGGCTGTGTGCTGCCTTTGGGAGAGGAGGCTGGTGACAAGTGGTTTTCCTCAGGGGTGTGTTCTGGGCTCAGTGCTCCAGGGAAGCCCTTCATGGCTGTGTCACGCCCCACGCACTCTGTGTTCACATCGAGGAGGCTCATCACGTGTTGCTTTCTGTTCTGAAACTGCATGACGCGTTGATCTTCCTTGCTCAAAGTAAGGAGCCTTTCATTTCCACTGGCAATATTTTTGGGTTTTTCTAGAACGGCACTTTCAGGTGAGTAGGTAACAGGTACCATTTTGCTGCCCTTTTTTATAGTGCTTTATCACAGTGGGATTCTTGTCACTTGATCTTTTACTTTTTTCTCTTTTACTCTTTTCTTTCTCTTTTGTATAATGTCTTTCTGTGTCTTTTCTCTCTTTTTTTCCTCTTCCCCACTGCTCTTATTCCTTGTAAAATTCATCAGTCTTTGTTTCCTGTGTTGGTAACGTGCAGAAGACTGTTCCGTCAGAGCTTGGATCAGCACCAGTGAAGGTGGTGGAGGTGTTCCCACTTAACCCATCAAGCACAATTCAAAGTGGAAAGGGACAATACTTTTGGGTCTTACCAATACGCAGTTCATAGTATCTACTGCGTGAAATCTCAGTCTCTTCTGTGCACCTTTTAAGTGCCCTGGGGTTACAGCACTTAATTTCTTAATCGCTGTTACACATGTGTGCAGACAGGTACTTGACAGAGAAGGATCTTGTAAACAAAAATTCAAACAAAATACTGTTTATGCCAAAGGTTATTTTCCCTGTAATTTTTCCATATCACAGGAGATTAACCAATTCTGAAAAATGTTGCAAATTTTTGAATGCAACCACATTGGATTTTCAACTAGTAGAAATCCACGAATCCACACATTTCCAAAGGGCTAGGAATGTTTACACAGGTTGAAGTTTTGTGATAAGATCAAGATTTTTGTGACAGCTTCTGAATGTTTAGTTTGCAATAAAGAACAGCAGTCAGCGTTATCGTGTGTTCATAAAGAGTCATCAATGGGTCTGAAAATCCAGTAATTACTTTATACAAAATATCTGGTTTTTCTGCATTACAGTAATTTGAAGCTACAAATTAGCAAATGTGTAACAAATAAAAGAACAACTAATAAGTGTAGAATCTGAGGTGTCCTGGAACAAATGGCCTTTTTAAAAACAAAGAAATAAGCTACCCTTCTGCCATAAATGTAGGCTTACAGCTGTTAGAATCGTGTCATTTCTCATATTATTGATTACTAAAAGTTTCTGGGTTTGTTAAGGGATATCTCTGCTGTTACTTGCTTTTTTCTCCCCTTTCTGTGTGGAAGGGAAGTAAAATAACTATGTTTAAGGCAATTAAGTAAACCACCTGCCGCTACTATAGACAATGTTCAGAAGTTAATCACAGAACGAGAGGGATCTCGCTCGGAAAGGGAGGCTGTGTCTCTCTGTGCGTCAGAGGAAAGCTGGATAAGGTCACAGATGCACAGAGCAAAACTGTGTGTTTTATTCAGAAAGAAAAGAAAAGAAAAAAAACAGAAAAGGTTTGTTGAAAGAAATCTGTTTGAGTCCAAATCTGGAAAACTATTTTTACCGTTTATCTTTCAGAGTATTTCTCCTTTGTGCCCTTCCCCTCGTGCCTCTCCCCTCTGCCAGCCCAGAATGTACTTGAAATGCTTTCCCTCACTGCCTAAAATGACAGCTTTGATTTCAGGACTCAGCTTATTATTATTTGATCCTGTAGCTCCTTAAGGCCAGCGTTAGCCGTTGGTGTCAGGAAATCCCAATTCCCAGTGCCAAAGGGTTAATTGCTTTTTGCCATTTGATCTTTTTTATACCCACATTATCTCCTGCCTGACCCTTTACCATCTATAGGAGGTACATGTACTTTTCTTTGCTGGCCTGCTTCCTGAATCTCCCCATAGCTTTCCCACTGCTGCCTTGCCAATTTAACATTACATATTTTTCAACCAAAAAATTGCAGTTGACCTGATTTTCTCCTTTTTACATTTTCCAATTTTCCTGGCAGAAAAGGTGCACTGTGTGTTTCAAAGAACTGAAATAGAGATAGGATGGACGTATGATATATATATTTTAATAAAGAAGTTGAGTATGTATATAGTTATGAAAATGGACTGGTAATGTGTGAAATTTGAATGCCCATGTTGCATAAAAAGAATTTTTACCTATGTAAGCAATAGAGCTAAAATATGTGAGATGAGGGAAGGAGGAGCCCTCAAAACTGATTCAAGATATCTCAGTTTTTAAGTAATCATATCTCCAAGCAAAACAAATTATCACATTTGTCAGAAATATTTGTCTTGTCAAGACATAACCTGCATTCATTGAAAATTGTTTTGTCCTCAGTTTACAAGCAGAACACGTGAATGTCACTAGGGCTGCTTGATTTAAAATTTCAATTTTATTTTTATTTTCTTCATATTCTACAAAGCTAGGAATCAGACTGATATTGTACCGTAGTATTCTTTTGGAAATCTTTGCAGTGATTTGTTGGCAATTGAAATTTTCTTGACACATTTCAGTTTCTTTAAGAAAGTGACAAAATATTCAAAATAACTGAGAAAATAAAGAAAATTTATTTCAAAGATTGTAATGATCACTATTATGAGAAATGCTTACCTCCTGGATTTTTAATTTCTTTGAAAGTTTAACAGGACACCGAAATTTTACAGATTTTTTTAAATACTTTCATCTAGTGAAGTAAACCAGCATAAACAGAGAGGGAACTTGAATAGTATACCTGTAGAGGAATAGTCAATATCAAGTCTTCAGTATAAAAACCCAGTAATTTAGGTGGGGGGAAAGAATTTCTACCACTCCTGGAAGTTACACATTTTCCAGTGTATCTTTGTCTCCCTATTTTTTCCTCCTGTTTGTGATTTTATTCAGTTTCTTTCATGAGGATTACGTGGTCTGACAGCACTGGAGCGCTCACATCAGGATTTTCCTGTCAGGGTACTTAGCCTTTCAAGCTACCTTTTTTTCACAACAGCAGTAGATTTTCTTGAAAATATTGGTCATATTCAGATTTGATAAAAATGTATTCCTAAATTAAAGACTTCTTTTCTAGGAGAAAGCGAGAAGCAGTGAAATAAGTATGCAAAAAAGTAGTGCTCTCGAGATTTATTGACTTCAGAGGCCCTGCTGACCATTGCTTTTTGCTCTCTCTCTGGATATTGCAAGAGTAAAGTCAGAGTGGGCTCCTCCTTAACTAAGATGAAAATTAGAGTGATAAAGGCTAACTAAAGCTTTTTATTTTTATACATATGTTTCCAAAATAGAAGGAATCATGAAAATAAGGTAGTGATTTTTATGGAAGTAGGCACCCTGTGGCACTGGCAGATATGTTTAGTATTTTCCATAAATTAATAATGCCTGGAAGTCGATTCCTTCAATGTGAAAGAAAAAAAAAAAAACCCAAACCCTATCTTAGAGCAGTTTCTGACAGCCAGCAGAAGATATGACCCCATATATTTGTTTATCAATAAAATATATAATTCTGAGAATATAATCCTCAGTTTACAAATGTTTTCATCTTGGCTGCCTTAGCAATGGGTCGCAAATCAGGCTTCTGGTACCTTTCTCATTCATTATCCAGGCTTTTATCTCACTGCACAATAATAACTAAGCTTAATTTCCCTTAGGCATCTATAAATTTTTCTGTTAGAGATGTGCAATTGCTGTATCTTCAGATGCTTTGTGGATGTCAGTATATTTTCTCCTTTAAATTCAAACTGAGAAGTACATTTGATAGAAAAAATGTGTGGAAAATAGAAATGTTTCATTTCAACTTCTTGATGCAATGTTTCATATCTTGCAAGTTGATGTAGCTCAACAAAATTGTTTATTAAATTTCTTTTCCAAAGGGCAAACTTAAGACTTCATTTTCTAGAAATTATTATAAACTCATCTGAAATGTTGCACAAAAGTTGTAATAGGGAACTTTTGTTGGACTGACAAAGCCAAAACATAAGAGAAGGCAGTGAGGTAGTTGTTTACCAGAAACGCCTTGCTCAGACCCCAGCTGTTCTTTCACTGCAACAGAGCTGTAGCTTTTTAGAAAGCTGAGTATAGAGAAAGCTTTTTGAGGTGGTTGGGAAAGATTTCTGTTATCTCAGGGAGTTATCAGAGGCAGATACCTCTCCTGCTGGGCTTCTGGTTCTTCATTAGAACCGAGCTGCAAATGCATTTGTGGTAAACAGTCCTCTAAATAAATGGCAACAAGCATGAGCCTCTGAACGACCTGCGTTGCTCATCTCTTCAGCCTTCATATGAGGAATCCACGCAGAAATCTCTGTGAGGTTGAGCAGGAGAGTAGGTGAGGTGCCGTACTCTCCCGTTGCACATTTAAGCTTCTCTTCCAGCTGTTGCCTTGAACCTTGACAAAGGATTTTATTTATTTATTTATTTTTGCCATTGTTGCAGATTGCAAGTTACAAAATTAAAGTATTTATGAAAATTTTTGAGTTTCTATGTGCTTGAAAGCCAGGAACAAACCTGGAAGTCCTCCATGGACTCTAGACGTCTCAGTGCTGTGCCACATTTACACTGTCAAGCTGTTGCCTGAGGAGTCTTGTGGATATTTTAAACTTGACCGTGACCTTTCATTATTTTCATTCCCATGACTTCTTAGCCCCTCCTGTCCAATTTGAAGGATGTCATACCCGTATGGCACCAAATGGTTCCAGTACTCAGGAGTTGGAGTGAATTTTACAAAACAAGAGCAGCTAATTAAAAATCTATGGTGTTGACATCTGTTTAATATATACACTATTTCGGGAACTTTATAGCGGGCCACCTTAAAGTAGCAGGGGTCTAAGTCATACTGTCTCAATCACGTAATAATGAAATATAGCGATACGATTGTAAACTTGGAGCTGTTCCAAATGGAGTCATAAAGTGTGCTAATTGGTTCTTACAAGTAGAATGCAGTAAAAGTCAAATTTTACAACAGTGTCTATTATACAGTGGAATTAACTTGGCTACTCTGGAGGTTTTAAATATACTCAGCTGTTAAAAGGCAAAGTCACAAGATTATAGGGATTTTACTTGATGAACAGAGAGATTGACATGTCCCTCTTAATCGCTGAAGATTGAGATAACAAGAACAGCTTAATTAACATATTTAATTAGATGAGAATGTACAATGCTATTTGTTTGAACAAATTAGTAGTACCTACAGGCTTGATTAGGTAACATGTTGGAACATTACCAAAAATTTAAAGTAATGATTTGAGTTGCTTATTAATACATCAAAATATATTTAATTAGTTGTACTACCATTATTTAATCAAAGTTAAGGACCACCTTAATTTCATTGAATTCTTCAAGTTAATACTAAGTATAGAGATTACTACTGCAATAGTGTTGAAACATCTATAATTTTTAAGACTATAAAATACAAGCAAAATAATTTGGTACCAAAGTAGTACATTCAACAACGCGCATCACAAATGTCGTGTCTATTTAATGTATTTTTGTAAATTCTAAACTAAAAGGAACTGTTAAAGAGTTTCTACTTCGGTGGTTACTGTTGAGGTATTCCATTTTCTGTGGCAGCAACTTCGTATTCCTTTCAAACCCCTTTTCCTAGTTAAATGGTAGGGGGTTTATGTTGCTGGGAATTGATATGGTATTTTTGATTACAACTTAAATGAAAATGTTACCATATATGTAATCCTTTCTGTATCTGACGTTCATTTATCATCAATCAACGGCTGCACAGTAACTGCTCTTTTAAAATGTAGTTATTAAATTTTTGGCAAAAAGTCTATGACCCTGTTGCTAATTTAATACGAGTCCACAACAATTCTGTGTATGGAATTTGTAATATTTTTTACAAATTTACATTTGCAGAGTCAGCTCAAATAAAACTGTTTTAAAGAGAAAATTATAAAGATAGCGTTTTAGCATTTTTATTTTTTTTTCTACCAAGGATGAAGTAATTTTAGAATTGTATGCTACCATCCGTCAACATAGAGTTACTGAAATGCAAGAGCCAGAATTTTGGAGGGTTTTTTTGCTTTTAGTGTATGTGTATTCTTTCCTCTTCAGTTTTTGGTGTTATGGGTTCCTCCCTTTTTTTGTTTTCTTTTTTTTTAAGTGAAGAACTAAAGGTCACTGTAGCAATAAATTAAAAGTTTGTTGCTACAGAACAATTTAAATATCTAACCCCTTCTCTCCTTCCTTTTGTTCTGTACATTCCAGTTACTCACACAGTGTTTCAGCACAGCCAGAAGTCAACCAGAAAGGTCATTTCCCAGGTGACTTGTGTTTTGGTCCACCATCCAGTAGGACTGCCTGCTGCATTACATTGTCGAAGTCAGCCTTTCTATTGACGAGTATATTGATTTCCTGATTAGTGTACCTCTTTTATTGGCGTTTACTACAGGAGACATAATTTTAATGTTTATATGATCAATAGCTCCATCAATACCGAGAATTCCTACTGTTAGGCTGCACAGCTCTAACTATGGGGAGTTGTGTATTTCCTGATAAATACGACAGGGAAATCGTAAACATTAGAAATGCAAAGAAAATTTATATTCTCTGTAGATTCTTATTGTATTTTGCCCCTAGGAAAGAATACAAAAACTTCCAAGTAATTCTCTTTAGGAAAGGTATCCAGCAGGTGCCAGCTCTTTGGACTGGAATATAAATGTATGGAAAGTAATTACTTTTAGAATTCCCATTGTGTAGCCACTTCATCTGAAATGTGTAAATAACCATAAAAGAAATTATGGGTTTTATTCATTTTAAGATGAAGAAATGACATTTTAAATACCTTTAGTTAACTTCAATAGAGAAATGGAATTCTGTGGCTGTCTAAGACGCTTCTAGATTTGCAGCTGTCCATAAATTACACTAAGGTAGCTGAAGACATCTACTTAAAATGTAGGTGAAGCAGTTTTTGTTCTCAGAATTGTAATGGGCTTTGCAATCTCCTGCTTGTTGCCAAATAGTTTCTTTTCTCCCTTATGCCTGCCTGCTTGCCTTGTTTCTGCCTTTTAAAACCAGAGAAGGAAAAAAAAGATACCTTTTTCCACTGTGATAAAGTAGTAAACTTAAATAATCTTTTTAAAATAAGCTTTTTTAAGCTTTGAAATTAGGTAACCAGGAGAATGACAATAAATTGTGCCATTTAACAGAAATTGGTGTAAATATTTTTCAGGTTAGATTCCTTCATTTCATTGATGTTCTTAAATTGTGCCTGTATTCCTGAAATGATTCACCAAACCAGCGTCACCTAAATCTGCTGATACTTGTGCATCTGTAGAGTGAATGTTTGGCTAAAAAAGTAACAGAATACTGTAAGTAGATGCTGCTTGTGATAACTATTTCTGTGGTTGGTTTTAATAGCATATTAATAACTCCACTTGCAGCCAGCCAGCGAGTTTAAGTCGTGGCTTTCAAGTGATTGTTTCAAGTTTTGAAAATTCTTTGAAGCCATAGGGTTCCCTGGGGATGCTGTTGCTGCCCTTTATATCAGTGACTTTGGGTCCCAACTTCTGTTTCCTCCTTTATTGAGTAGAGACTTGCTGTTCTGAGGTTTCACTAAACTACTTTGTACACTGTGGAACTCTAAATTCTTCGTTAGAGGCTATCAGAAGATTGCAGACATACACCTCCTTGGGCCGTAGGGCAAGTGGGCTTATAGAGGGGCATGGTGGTTAATGCAGCGCTATGTGTGTATTGTGAATGTTGATACTCCAGTGCATGCTGGGTTCTTTAGGTTCATCGAGGGAAACATCTATGACACAATTTCAGCTTTAAACTGAAGGATTATAAGGCCTTTGCTTAGCTGTTTTGTTCTGATCTTGCATTTCCTGTATAACTTGCATGAGTGTATAAACATTTTTTACCTAATAAACTGAAGAGCGTGTGTCTCTATACTTCCACATTTTTGTTAAGCAAAAGATTTTCGTATATAAATCTTCATGAAGTTCTGAAACAGTATCATAGAGTGACTGAGTTCAGGGTTTCAGGAAGCAATGACCTTTTTTGCCCTTGGGCATCTTATTTAACTTCCTAATGGTTTACATCACTGAGTTACACGAGGGTAATGTCTGCATGTGATACTGGAAGAAAACACTGCTTGGGTAAGTAGTGTGTATCAATCAGAAATATTTAATAGAGGAAATAAGCTGCCTTTTTACATTTATCCGACTTCTATCCTCTGAGTTCTCCATAATTCAGCTTTCACCTTTTTTACTGTTTTTTTTAAAGCAATTTAAGCAACCTAGTGTTAACTGATGAACGGAGCACACAGGGTGGATACCCGTACCTGCAACAGAAGGTTAAGACCAGTGAGGCAGTGGGTTAGCCTGTCACATGGAAGCTCTGAGCATAAGCTGCAGTTATATAGTTCATTAGCTGGGACAAATTTTGAAATGTCATCCACCTTGGTGGACATCTCAGCTTAATTGGTGGTTTCTCCTGTAACGAAGCCTCTGCATGAAATAACAATGTAGCTGCTGGATTCTATGGTACTTAAGAGCTGAAGGAAAACCTGATCAAGTTTTAAACGGTATTTTATTTCCTTTTATTTTTGAGCAATGCAGTGGCACAGGTGTTGTATGAGCAAAATTCTGTATTTCTCTTGACAGTTGTGTTTTAGCCAGGGAAGGATGTGTGGGGACAATACGAGACCAGGAAAGGTAGGCTTTACACAAGCTTTAGGTAAAGGCTTGGATTTGAACTTAACTGAAACCTCCACGGGCTCTGACAGAGTATGTCAACCTTAGAAACTTGCACTATCATACATAATACATTAGTTCTGATGAGTCAGTTCTTCACTGTTTATTCTTGTTGATTAGTCCTTAACTAATACTAACTGTGATGAAAGACTCCATTGGAATGGAGTAGCACCCAAAGGGCAGAGCGGTGCTGCGCATCTCAGCCCAGGATCTGTGGAGTTAATGAAGCAGTAAACAGGCTGCTGTATGAATTAATCACTTAAAGCAAAAGCGCACCTAATTCACCTGCTGGGTGCTGCTGTGGTTTTGTCTCTGTTTATGACTTGCTGAAACTCTGATCTTTCTTTCCTGGTTTTGTTCTGTAGACCTGTGAGGTGGGAAGGTGTGTTAATACAAGCTCTTGTGACCGAAGGTGTAGAACAAGAAGCAACTGTGGAAAAGCATTTCCAGGATTGTCATGTTAGTAATCTCTTGATTGTAGGAGGAAAAAGAAGAGTTCTGTACCCAAAAAAGGCTACTTTTTCCTTGTATTTCAGGAATGGGGCCAATTTAATGATGGAGAGATGATATAATTCAGGTAATTAGGAGAAGTGTATCAGCACATGATTTACACGCATGCAAGTAGTCCATTGAAAATAGACATCAGTTTGTATTAATTTAAAGAAGCTTTATTCACAACTGCTAGCTGGAAGTTTGACAATTGCAGAATCAATAAGATCTTTACCTTTAAAACCTTTTAAACCTAAAGTAGAAAAAGGAGAGCTATCAAAATATACCCAAGCACTTAAGTATAACATTTATAACCCTTCACTCAACACCTTGTAGGAACTAGTTAAATTAAATTTCTCCTTCCAAATATAGGGAACTCAGTAAGGCTTAATGCTTTTTTGCTGCTTCTTTGTCCAAAATCATAGGGGGAATTTGGACTGCTGGGAATAGACTGATGTATTTGAAAGTAGCTTTATTCTTCTCTACCCTACTTAAAAAACAACAAGCTCCTCAGTCTCAGCTTTCAACCCAGTTATCGTATGCTTTTAATTGAACATATGAAATCAATATCAATTTAGCAGAGATCTAGGAATCTATGACTTGAACAGCAGGTGTCTGATGTGAACAGTAGGCAATTGATGAATAGCCTTTTAAGGGTAGATACCCAAAGTTCAATTGTTTTTAAAACAGAAAGCAACAAGCTGTAAATGGTCTTATTAAAGGTGAGGAGAGAGGGACATGCTGATTCAGTGTCAGGGTCAGTCTAGATTGCTTTTTCTGCTGAACTTTGGTCCCCATTGTTTTACCCTTGCAGCTGAAATTACTGTGGAAACTTATAAGGATAAACAATATTGAAACTTTCAGGCATGATTTAGTGTTACCAAGGTAACCAATTGTAATTAATTTTAAGCACCAGCTGGTTTGGGATGAGCATGAAACCTAATGGGCTCTCAGAAGGACTGTTTCCCATTTTCTTAGCTGCAGTAATATGAATATGAGAAATTTCTTCCAAAAAAAAAAACATTTGCAACAACTATTCAAGCTACAGCTTTGGTATTGGTGAGTTAAAAAGATTGCGGAATCAGATGGAGATCCAGACAAGCAGAAACATGCAGCAAAAGAACGGGAATTGTCAACTTGATGGGCTGGGGAGAGGGTTTAAAAAATGTGGTTGTTTATGAGTATACTTTCAGTTTTTTCATTCATCCCATAACACTATAAATGCTTTTTTTCACTGCTAGTTTTTCTTGAACAATATGATTATTGCATAATTCCTGGATTCCATCATCTAACATTATGTACAATCATAGTCAATATACAAAAACTTAGCAATATAAATAAGTTCTCTTCAAAATAGTAAAGCAGAAAAAGAATGCGGAGCAGGTTTCATAGTCTTTGTGTTCAGCTAGAAGCACAGAAGAATGTAGTGTGCGCGAATGTTTAGAAATTGAGCTAAGTTATTGATGTGTCTTGATCATTTTGCTTGCTGAATGTTGGCTTTGGTCTGGAGAGCTAGAATTATTCTGTCTGGTGGAGTAATACAGCATCAAAGCAATCACAAGCGCAGTGGTTTTTCCTTCATTTTTAGAAGAGAAGGTATTCTAATCCAAAAGATTGCCAATACTCTATGTGAAAATAAATATCCTGTCTTAAATTAAGGAGTTATTAAACTCAAGTAAGTAAAATCAGTCAATTTTTCATTTGGTTTTGGTACTGATCTCCTTAATCACAACGAAAGCTTAAGATTACTGAAAGCTAAAACATTACTTGTGCTCAAAGAGAATGCCTTTGAAAAATAAATTAATTTCCCTGTTCTACAAGTGGAAGCAGTGCTGTACAGGGTATATCCAAGTCAAAATTTAGCATTTTAAGGAACTGCAAGTGACTAAAAGTGGTTACTACTTCAGGCCTGTATGAGATGTGTTGTAATCTGTTTGGAATAACCCTCATTCTAACCTTATCTATCTTGGAGTACATCCACAAGGAGGTAATGCCCAATAGTAATATTATGGAATTGTAGTAATATTATGAATTATTCCAGAATAACTGAGATAAAAGTCCATCCTATTTTTTTCATCGGACACAGCATGTCCCTAATGAGTCATATTTGTTTTATCCTGAATTTTGACGAGTTGGACTTTGACAGTGGAAAGTTAATTTACAGAAAGAGATGATGTTGTTAGAGTAAAGAGGCAAATGCAAACATTCCACAGGTCACAACCAGAAGACCGGAGGTAACCACTTGCTGCTTGTAGACTGATGAAGAACATCCTCTTCGGCAGCAAGTGCTGTGGGCATTCCATGGCACTCCTGAATTGGATGTCTCAGAGTGGATCTGGTGGGGTCGGGCAGTTCTGTGTAAGCTCACCTGATGTCTCTGGCCACTTGCATATTTGGCTGCATTTGAAATGTAAAGGGAGGAGTTTTGCTGAGCTATTTTATTCCTTCTTTTGTGTGTTTGTTCTCATGTTGTGAGAAAGGGATGTACCCTATTTAAAACATTTTATCCTTATGCCTTGAATGGGGGAAATCCCATATATTTGTGTATCTCATTTGTCCTTTGTTCTTGGTGGCTTTCCAGAGCAGCAGCCTGCAACTGCTATAATTCCTAATGGTTTCACTGCTGCCGTAGAGCTCTGAGTGGCAGTAATAAACCAGCTCCATCTTACTGCTTTCATTCTGCTATCGTATAGAAGTGTAGGAGAAGCCACAGAAGAACTTGTTATTAATCTTCGGTATTACAGATCCTTCTCCAAACCTGCATCATGAGTAGCATTCTGGTTTTAAATTCGTTGAAGCTGAGGAGTCATCTATTGTTGCAGGTTACCAGAACGAGTCCATCCCAGTGGCATGGTGACTCATAACTTCAGAAACAAAATGTGCAGTAGAAAAAAAACAGCAGCTTTTTTGTTTCTTGCTTAATTTTTCATGTAAAGGTTTTGGCTGGGGTTTTTTGTCCAGCTGTAAATCAAGCTTGCTTTCAAAATGTGCTTCTAAATCAAAGTATTTAATGCCTGTTAGCTAGTTATGCTTTTAGAGCATGAAAACTTTGAAAATCAAATATTTATTTTGGAAAGTGTTGTTCTCATCAGCAGTTGATTTGTCTTACAATTAATTCTTTCTGCAAGTCTAACATATCTTTGCTGTGAATTTAGAGAAATAGGAACTTCTCTATTCAAATAAAATCATGTATGTACAGGCAGATAACCATTACCAGAATCCAGATCATGTCTGATTTGCCCTTAATATCTAGTAGTTCTTATGTTTAAAGGTATCTGTTTCCTGACTTTCTCAAAATTTATTTTATTTTTTTTATTTATCTCTAGTCATTCAAAGGAAGATGCAGAAAATTGTTCAGGTGGAATCCTTTTAAATGTTTTTTTAATTGGTTTACCCACAGTTATAAAACAAAATGGGATAATTCAGTGTTAAATGTCTTTACTGAAGTTGATCCAGTGATATTTATGTACTCATTGAGAACTGTAGTCACTATGATACATGTATTTTATGTAATTAATTATTTAGAAAGGCAGGTGGTTTTTTAAATATTTTCAGTGCTGTGTTTAGTGAAACTTGTGTGTGAGACTCCATGTGATGGCTAAACAAAGAACTAAGAAACTTCTAAGACTTTGAAGGATAGTGTTTGAGGACTGAGAGCGTTTGCAGCCTCAGGCTATGCCATGAAACAGCCACAGCATCACTCTGCCTCAAAATCCAGTTTTGAAGAATTGCTGTGGGAGTACTGAGGGGAGTGGGGGGGGAGTCTTAGAAGTGTTTGACTTTTAGCCCTGCCGCATATACGTAGCATAAAAAGCATTGGATTATTACCATATCTAAACCAGTTTCATTTTTATATTACAAAATCTCTTTGGATTTTTATAAAAGAAACAGGAATGAAAAGATGGGACTATGATGGTAGGTGGAAAGAACCCTCCTATTTTCATATTAAAACATCGTAAGAGTAGGACTTAAAACTATTTAGTAGTGATTTTTAAGTTCAGTAGCACGTCCACATGTCATAATAAAGAATTTCTAATAGGTTACTGATGAATTTAATGGCACATACTTAGTAAAATCACACACATGTAAATCAGAATATTAAGTTTTGGTATCCAGATTTTTATTTATTTATCCGTGCAGCTGAGTTGCACTTGCTCCATGTCTGTATCTGTTAATTTTTAAGCTGAATTCGAGCGCCACAGTCTTTGTCATCCATGAGGCTTACTCTGAGTGATTGCTTCCTAATAGCCCTCACATTGAAGTTGTTTACTGACAACAGTTGGAATTAAGGGTAGTGCCTGTTGGCCCAAGAGAAACAAAATTTTCAAATTAAAGGCTCAGCAGTTTTCTTTTCTCAAGGAGCCTTTACACCGAATGCTCTCAGAAAGCCAATAGAAGGCATTTTAGCAATTTAGATTTTGGTTAATAATTTAAGTTATTTGTTTACTAAATGAAGCTTAGTAATTAAAATACTGCTTAAATTCTGTTAGGATTTTGATGTGTATCTGGAAGAGCAGCATGAATGAGAGATGATGCTGTGCAAAGCTGCCTAGATGGATTTTCTGCTTCTCTTTCTGGTGCTCTGAAGTGCTCCTGTCCACTGCTCTTGCTGTTCCTGAACAAAGAGGTCCCTGTGCTTGTGCGTGAGCCAAGCCTGGGAACAAATTTCTGCCAGGAAGTGTTAAAGTAATGATGCTTGGTCGTAACGTAAAGCTGATGCTGTACTGATGTGGTTGACTGGGATTAAAAAGTGTAGTCCTGCAGCACAGTAATAGCATGTTGCTGGCCTTTCACCTGCATTCACATTACTTTCTTTAGCCTGTGGTTTCATCCACACACATCTGACTCCAGAAGGCTCATCCTGCTCTTTCAGCCCTTTCCCCTGTGTTCGATCAGGTGGCGAGGTGTCCGTGTGCGGAGCTGGATCAGCCTGACTGAAGTTTGTGTTTGTGTTTATGTTGTGATGGGGTGACTTTTCCACTGAGTAAGTCAGATGGTGCAGCTCCCAGTGTGGTGCCATAATCCCAGGGGTGGTTGGTAATCGATGGCTGAGATCAGGGAGGCTGTGGCCACCCGTAGAACAGCTTCTGGTTAGATTGTGTAAAGTCGTCTTAGGAAGCAGAATACACTCTCCTCATAAAAGACGCAGCAAGACTTTGATTTCAGGGAGTTAGAATCTGGCTTATTCTGCTAGGAATAAAAATGAGTAGATGAACTTTATATTATGCGAGAGATGTTAGAAAACCTGGGAGTCCAAGAGAAGTGAGAACTGAGTACTAAATGAAAGGATGTGAAAATATTTTGCTGCCATCTTTCACTCCTGTGAAATGCAGTTAGCACGGGGGAGTATGTTTTGTATATATAGACTATTTACAAAGAAACAAAGGTAACGGGGGTTCTTTGTTTTCTACAAGATACGTTATTGGCACCTGGTGAGCTCAGCGTACAGTTCTGTATTGAGGAGCTGCAGTCTTCCTCTCGGAATACCTGTTGTTCCGTGTTGGTGATGTATTGTGCACTGGCAGTGTGTTGATAGTGTGACAGAAATGAATCAGAAGATATGAATAATAGAAAAATTTTAATGCTTCTGAGAAATGCCAGACACTTGATTGACCCCATCTTTACTTATCATCTATCTTATCATCTTCTTGCCACTTTCCAGCTGATTTGTTCTGGAAGACAGGTGTCAGGACTTCCTGGCACATTTCCAAACAAGCCTTCCCGTGGTAGGCTGGTTCTTCATGTTTAAAGTATGGAAGTTGCTGGCTTTTATTTTTCCTGGTTGTTGGATTTGGGGTGGTGTTGGTGTTGGGTTTTTTGTTGTTGTTGTTTTATTTATATCTCTTAATAAGATGTTACACAGATTTGATAAACTAAAATGCTGATCCCCTGTGAGTCACAGGATGCTACACTGCGTGTAGTGAGCATTGCAGAGGAAAAAACCCAAACTCTTTGCAGGACAAAACTAAACTTTCTTGCACTGGTGTCTTAAAAATAGGGCAGTTCTGCAATGTGAGCTGCTTTAGGAATGAGAGACTAACTGGACTTTAGAAAGAGGATTTTCTTTTCATGCTTAACAAAGTAATGCACCTTGAGATTTATTTCTCATCTTTAATGCAGTTTTAACAGAATAACAGTACAGAATGTACCCGCTCTGTTGCTTTTATCAGCTTCTTTGGAGCATAGCATAGCACAGACTGAAACAAATACAAGTGACAAAGCAGCCCTCAGAATTTAAATTCATTTTTACTTCTATATAAAGCAGGCCTTAACAGCCATACGTACTTTAGGAGAAGTATTTATTGTAGAGACGAAGTCTTCAAAGGACCTCAGAAGAGTTGGAAGGCAAAGATCTGTGGTAACACTTCAGAATGCGTGACCTGGGTAAATGAAGGAGCTTTGTGGTTTGATCCACAACAGTGAGAGGGGTGAAACCCTGGATTTTTTTTCCACTCTTTTATTTCCTTGCGATGATACCAGGAATAAGGTCATGGAAATAACAAGTATGAACTTACTCAAATTCTCTCTTCCCATCCCGTCTCATTCAGGACACAGGACGAATGGCTGTGCCAATCATTAAGGGATTGGGGACAGTCTCCACCTCTACGTTTTGTAAGGAAAAATTGTCATAGGTGTAAGTGTCACAGTGTTCTGTGTTCCTGATGTTTGTTGGTCAACTGAAAGGTCAAATGCCCACTAAGAGAGAATCTTTGTGTTAAGGGTAAGACAAATTGGAGAGAGAAAGGGCCAACTTGTTTTTACAAACACGAGACACTTTTTATCTCTGGTCACTAAGTATGAATAAAATGCTTTTGGTTTTGTTTTTTTCAGATAGACCTGATAGGCTTAAAAATAATTCCTTATTTCAGAGCAATGTGGTTGATCAATCATTGTTTCTCTAGGTTATATCTATAGCATTTTTTCCAGATGAATGCTGAAGTGCGAAGGACGCAACGTTTTGGGTGTTTTTTTCAAATAGAGAACCACACTATTTGCAAGGTTTGCTGGAAGAGAAGCACAGGGTCAAAGTCTTTTAACACTCCAGACCAATGAATTGTCCCATGTATTTGTGCTATGGAAATCCCACTGATTTTTAAAAGGTATTGGCAGTGAAAACCTGGGCCTTAGTAAGGGAACTGCTCTTCAGTAAAACAACCGGACAAAGAGCCAAACTGAGTTCTGAGTTTGAGGTCTGCTGTAGCATATGGCATGTTTTCTTACACAGAGCCCTCCATGAACGTACACATGCTGTGTTTCATAGAATCATAGAATGATTTGATTTGCAAGATTATCCAGTTCCCCACCTCCTGCTATGGTCAGGCACACCTTCCACTAGACCAAATTTATCAAAGCCTCATTCAACCCGACCTTATATCTCTCCAGGGATGGGCATCTACAGTTTCTTTTGGCAACCTGTTCCAGTCCCTCATCACCCTTATAGTAAAGAATTTTCTCTTTATAGGCAGTCTAAATCTACCCTTATTCAGTTTAAAGCCAGTACCCCTTGTCTCATTGCTACATACCCTTGTAAAAAGTCCCTCTGCAGCTTTCTTGTAGGCTCCCTTTAGGTATTTGAAGACTGCTATAAGGCTTTCCCAAAGCCTTCTCTTCCATAGGCTTAACAACCCCACCTCTCTCAAGTGTGCCCTCTTAGGAGACATGTTCCATCCCTCAAATCGTCTTCGTAGCTTCCTTTGAACCCATTCCAACAATTCTGTATCCTCCTTATGTTGGGGATTCTGGAACTGGACACAGGACTCCAGGATCAAGAGGGGGTAACTTAATAGTGATTGAAGTGATGTATATATATGTATGTCTGTATGGAAGTGGAAGTAACTCTGCATGGGTCTAAATAAGTATCTGTAGAGGAGGATAAACGTTGGGGGGCAGGGTTTAAATATTGTCCACTACTAAAAGCAGAGTGGAATGGGCTGACAGAAAAAGAGCTATGAGCACTGAGAACAAGTGAGGAGAAGGCTTAGTGTTAAATAAAGAAATAGTGGTAGGAAATGGTGATGGGGAAAGAGAAAATTTCATTTTGGTATCTATTTTTCCCTGGAATAAACAGGTGATGTATCCACTAAAACACATTAATTTATACTCCAGGGATTACTGCTAAGTGATATCTACACTGTTGCTAATCCATCTCCAACATCTTCCTTTTTGTAGAGCAAGGACTGTAATTAATTGTTTCTACTTTATTTACTTGACATTTTGGAATATATTATATATAATGAGTTGTGAACACGGAGTGCTCAGTGTGTTAAAAACTATGAAGTTCTGGGTCAGCCACTCATCAGGAAAAGTTTTAGATTGAATTTACTGTGACTATTTCTTGCCATAGATAGATGCTAAAAGATGTCTACAAATAGTCTCAAAATAATGAGGAAGGGATAATGCTGAAAATATGCAGCTGATTCAGAAGGTTTGTGTCTGAACAGTGTGGATTTTGTATGTGTTATGGCAAGTTTTTCTCTTAATGTCACTGTTTTGGACAGAATGATTGACCTCTGCTGCACAAGACAGGTTTTAAATGTAAATCAGCTACGTGTGCTGCTTTCTGGTTTCTGGGTGTGAAAGGAGGTTACCAGTTTTTTCTTGCATGATATAAGGTGAACGATAAACCGAACCAGAAGGAACTTTTAATGTTATAGAGCTTTGTGTGTCATGTCATTCCTTTTATTAATTCAATGAGCTTTAAGTTTAAAGCAGTCAGGAAAACCATGAAAGACATAATTGATCTAATGGTTAGGTATTTTCTAATTTCTAGCCTAATTTTCTCGTGGCCAGCTCTGTGTGTGCATGTGGTTTTTTTGTCAGCCTTGTCCTTTAGCATCAAAATATTTCTTCAGAGCTGTGTGTTCCTTGGCCCTACTTGTAACAACTCTTGATAGATTTAAGACGCCTCCTCAAAATCCCACCAAACAACCTACAACACAACCCCATTACGGTCAGCTCCTTGTTTTCCTTTTCATTCTAGCGGGGCTTTTCTGCACCAACTCTAGTTTAAATAACCCTTTCTTGAAGGCGGTTGGTAAGTGAAGTTTGATGTGAGTGGATTCGGAGAATGTTTTGTATGATTATATTATTTTTTTTCTCCCTTGCTGTGTCCCAGGGTCATATTGGGTTCTCTTGCAGCTGTATCACATTGATAGGCAATAGTCTTGTTATATTCAACTTTCCCTTCCTCTGCATGCTTTCTTTAGACACTTCCCATGTATGAATTACAAGTTTGCCATGTGAATTACTCTGTGTTTATACTGTTTAATTTTGCTGCTTCTCCTATGGCAGACCTCAAGATTTCCATCTCTGATAACTTCATGTTCCTCTTAATTAAAGGTAGTGTCACTTGCTCACTCCTGTTTGTTTCCATGCCACTTCACAAGGATAATCCTTGAGGAATTAAAGATAACCTGGTTCTTACCAGGTGCGTTCCTTTTCACTGCTTTCATTTTCTCCCTTAAACTTTTAAATTCCTTGCATGCTTTAAATTCTGCCGATAATCCTCGCTTTCTGGCTTTAATGCTAGCTCTAACGTGACACCCTCTGTAACGCTTCCCCGAAATCCTGTTAGGTAAGATTTTCTTTGTACCTCACTTATGTTGTATTGAAAATCTATGGGAAAAAAAAGCTGTCAGGTTAACCTAGTGTGATCCAGAGCGGGCAGAAGGGCATTGTGTTAGATCTTGTTTTCCACTTTCAAGGAGAATTTTGATTTTTTTTTTTTTTCTTGCAAAATTTGTTCCACGCTTTTGCCTGTCCTTGAGGACGGTCTATTGCAAAGTGGATTGTTTCATGTGAGTGTGTGTGGGTTCTTTATCTCTCTTGCGAGTGTGCTTGCAAAGGGGCAGGAACGTTGATAAGCGTTAGCGCCAGCAGTAACGGTGTTGCAGACTGCAAGGCTCCTGAGTGTTAAAGTTAATGGCTGTTGGAAATTAGTTGTTAGACTACTACTAACCATGCTAAGCCACTAAAGTATATCTAAATAAATCTTGAGATTTACTCATATTAAATAATACTGGACCAGGATTCTTTTCTTGTGTGTAGGACTTGTGACTCAAATGAAATTCTAGAGATATAACTGAAAAATCAGAATTTTATTTGCTGAAATTTTGTCTGAGCCATAGGACACTACATAGAGCACTTCTGGAGAATTTAAAATTTTGCTAAAGATCAGGAGCTTTTTTTGCATCCATACAGTATTTCCACTTGGTGTAGGGAAAGCTGTCATAGGAGAAAACCTGAAAGTCACGCTTTTTAAAATCTATGCAATTGAAAGATAGTGCTGAAATAAATTATTGCTGAAAGCTTTCATCTTCCCAACTTCTCCCCCCTCCCATTTCAGTTTTCTTTACATATTGCACTGTTGCATTTGATAGCCGGTGGAAATGTTTCTAGCTTAAATAAGGGCACACAATGTCAAGGATATTGCAGATTTTGATTCTGTGTAAACATTTATTTATTTAGTAATGCAAGGCAGCTGTGAATGATATTAACTAATTTACTGAGTAGGAATAATAGGTGGAAGGTTGATTTTAATCATACTCTCTAATTTTTTCTCTGAATAAATACTGCTTCTCATGTGATGAACCAATGTCAATCTCATGATTATGGTATACTCTGGAAAGGCTGGGGCTTAGTGCTCCATTAAACTGTAAATTGTATTTTCCATGAGACATGGTTTAGGCAGGGAAACGACTGTACGTGCATCTTTTGGGTGTCCTACAGTAGCTGATTAAATCCTTCTCCTTGGGGTTTTTTTGCCTCTCCCACATCCAGCATGCGGTTTCTTTTGTGGAGTGTATAACATTTGCTCTTTGTGGACTTCAGTGGCTGCTGGAGTGCAACTGCCTAAAAGGGGAGCTTTTTTGTGAATAATGTGTCGGTTTTGCTCTTTTCAGCTGCATGGGCTCAGAGTTGTGAAACTGAATAACAGAACGTGCAGTAGAAAGCTTTGATTTTGAAAAGTGCTCTCATGGTTCATCTTTTGATTCCATATGTTTTCTTTACTGTTATTTGCTGTGGTACCTGGGTGCTGTTAGGAATGTGAAGTGATTTGAAAATCATCACATCGGGGTTGCCTCATATTCTTTTCTACAGTAAAAGGAAAAAGCTGTGTACTCTGGTCATGTACACCAAAAACTTACTGTGAATGAATAGTGATACTCAGAGTGCTAATTGTTATCCAGGGAATGGCAACCATGGTTAAATAATGCAAGGTCACCACGTGTCCTTCCTGTTTTGGGAACGCTGATTTTAAAAGGCCATGCTGTCCTGCTTTGTGTGACTTGATGGAGGACTTGCATTGCGTAAAGACTCTGACATCTGACTTAGAAATACTGAAAATTGAAAATGTTTCCCGTAAGTTGCTCTGGAATAGAAATGTAACTTTGAACTTGCATACTGGTAATGAGCTTGAGCAAATCGGTACCACTCAGAAACTTCGGTTTTAGTGACTTTTGGAGAAATGTAGTTTATGTATTCCTTTGATACTGGACTAAAGGAAACCCTTTTCAGAACTTCTTGCCTGCCTCTCTGCGTGTTCTGGTCCAGCAGCATCTTGGTAAGGCAGGGACAGGCAGATCCTGTGCATGGACCACTTTGACAGCTTAAAGCTCGGTAAAGGAAAGAGTTTTTCATTGAAACACACATACCAGTCACTCAAAACGAAATATACAGTGCATATGGCTGTCAGACTACAAAGAGTTGTTCTTATTATAAACTTGGAGAAGATTTTATGATAAAGTCAAATTTCTCTACCAGATATCCTGGCCTTCATTCATGTTGATTTAGAAGCATAATAAAATGTAACTCATTTTTATATAGGCAAATACACTATCTTTCTGTAGTCTTGTTTTTCTAATAAATTTCAATTATTTTAACCTTGTTGATATCAGTTGGGGGTAGCATTTCTGTCTAAACAAATAAACCTAAGAAAAAAATAATAACTTAGAATCTTTGTAAATTAGGGTTATTGGCTACCTGGACTGTAGTAAATAATTTGTTAAAGATCACGTTTGCAGTGCTTACGCAAAAATTTGGAAAAAACATCATAATTAATACAAATGGTGTCCAGGTGCCAATCTTGCTGCAAGACCATATTTTTTCACCTCTGATTGTAGTTCCAGATTCTTTATTCAGTGGTACTCAGTTTTCTGTCCTTATAGAAGCTGCTGTAAATGGAGCTAAATTCCATTCCTTTCAGACTTTTATAGCTCCTTGAAATAAATTCTTTCTTTTCCTGCTGCGTAATGAGGATGCATAATGAAAGGCTAGGGCAGCTTCCTGTGGGTTCTTGAAGAATTATTCTTGCCCTGACTTTACCAGACTTTGAAAGGTGTGCCAGGATGTCGCTTTGCTATTTTCCCTCTTCATCTTCCCAAGGAAAAACTGTCAAATATTCCTAAAAAAGCCCCACGACACCTTTTTCCTTAAAACACCTTTTTACATCTGGATCTGTGTGAGGTATCTTTCTTTTTGACAGTTTTCCTTTCAGAAGTTCAGTATGCAGTAGAAAGGACATGATATTTGCAGATGTATAGACATTACACAAATGCTGAAAATGTGACAGAAAAGAAGAACTGCGTTAAGTGAGAAAACTCTCTTCCTTGGAGTATTCAGGTTCTAGCTGAAAGTCAGGGGGTTCATACCCAGAGAAAAAATAAGGAGAAAAAGAGAAAAAATACTAACTAGAAAATCATACTGCAGTCATGCTGTGGGGTTGTGTTCAAAGGAACCACTCTAAATGAAATTGTCGGCAATCACAATCTTATATAGAGAAAAGCCTCTACTTCTTGATATGCCTTTTATATGTAAAACATCTCATTTTCTGATATAGACTTGTATTTTTATATGTGTGTGTGTGACTTAATGGTAGCTACTGATGAGTGAAAAGAGGTGTCTGGATTTGCACAAAGGGTTAGTTTCTGACTTCAAGGAGGCAGCTTGGACCTCAGCTTTTTGTTTAGGAATTTAAAACAAAAATTCTCCTTGTTTTTCCCCTCTATTTCCTTCAGGTGTGCCTTCCCAAAATTAGATGGTTTGACTTTCCAGTTTTAGCTCATATGTTAATCACTGAAGCAACATTAGTTCCTTAATTACTTCAAGTAGCTATGCTTAGACATGGCTGTTATTATGGAACAAAAAGTATGTAGGTTGAACATTGATTTTTTTTTCTTTTTCTGATGCTTTTTGTGGTACAAAAATTTTGCAGGAACAGAGCTAATATAAAAGGGCCTAGAAAAAACCCAAACACTAGAATTAGTAAAATAATATTCTGGGATCTCTGTTTTTAGCCATTGTTTCTAAAATGGATTGATCCATTCTTGGAGCCCTGGCAACTGTAGAGCAAGGCTACACTGAAGAAGGGCTACCCAAAGTAGGGCAATAACTTAATGGAGAAGCCAACCCGGTAGAGGGGCACAGAGACAGGTTTTGAGTGGCTTGTTGTCATCTTTATCTCTTCTGTTGTGCTTAATACCAAGGATAATATGTGGCTTATGTGTTAGATAAACCTGTTCCTGCTGACTTCAGAAGTCAGTGAGGCTCAAACATTGTGCCAGGGGCTCCCAGGGAGCTGCGATTGGCACATTTGACTACCAGCTGCAGCATTTCCCAAGTTTCTTCATTGCCTGCTGCATTCATTTTCAGTATTCTTTGACAAGTAGTTTGTCTAGTGTGGAGTCATGGTGTTAAGATATTAAGTCAGTTCCTTCAGCTCCCCAGGTGAGTGCCAAGAAGGACAAAACATGACCCCACTCCTGTAAAAGCAGACTTCTGTATTTTTAGTTTTGTGGAAGAGGTAAGGAAAAATCCAGAGATCAGGTGTACTAGAGTTAATAGTCCTGCTTACACACAGCAAGCAAAAGCAGCAAGAAAAAAAGCGGTTTTCTTGTCTCCTCTCTGTTCTCAAAGTTGTTCATCCCAGTGTGTATTCATCGCAGATAAAGTTATGCAAACATTGCTGGAGGCTGTACTTTCAGCATGAATGCTACTCATTGATTTTCTCCCCAGACTTGTCTGAAATCAGGATTAGCACATCAGGCTTTCAAGAGAGTGAATGGTGCCACCTGTTGCACGTTACAAGTTATCCTGTGACCAGTGGGTTGGGAAGGCTTTGGAGGTAGGTACAACTCAATCACAGCAAGTTTTCTTGGATTGACAGTGTTGCTAGATTGACCACCTATATGAGTAGGTGTGCTCAGTAAAGTGGTATGAAAACCGTTACATGGTGTTATTGGTTGCAACCAATACAAAAATTGAGCTCAGCTGTTGATGGAAATATGGTTTTCAATCGCATGGTTGAGAGGCTGCCATGCAAGTGTTTGTGACAGTGATTCTGCGAAGACTGATGCTAGGAACACAAACTTTGGCATGTGACTTTATCATCGGTGGTAAAAACCATAACTGTGAAAAATTTCATGTCTATGAACAATTCACCCAGCTCCAACAAGGTGAAATGCAGATCTTGGTGAGCAGGCGCTGGAACTGCAGAAACACAAATTGCAATATGATTCTGTGAAACATGCACAAACCCCCTGCAGACTGTTCTGCCAGGATGTGTAGAACTCGAACCTGAGCCAAGGCACGCCAGGCTTATGAACACAGCAAAAACTCGGAGCTCGGGCTGTCAAAATAATAAGCTCTTGTTGATGACTCATGTTATTTTTCTGTCAGTTATTAAATGTTTCTAGTGTGGATGAGTACAAGGTGAAGTCTTTGCTGCTTTGCACTCTCCTGTGCACAGTAGCAGAGTGTGTTGCTGAACAGCTCCTCTGTGAGGTCTGTAAACATAGCCAGCCCCAAGGCCAACGATTTGATGATGCTGTTTGTTTTTCTCAGGCTTTGGAAAGGTCGTAATCACTGTCTTCTGTACTTACTGACACGTGGATCAAAGGTTAAAAAGTATGGGAATGTGCACGTGGTTTGTTGTTACAGCGTGCAATGAGCATTAACCGTTGGACTGGATTAACTAGCAATAAAAGACAGCCATCGTACCATCCACTGAGGTTTAGTGCACAACTTTCTTCTCTTTCAAACTTTATTTACAAAATAAGCAGCCCTCACGTATTGGTCAATCTTTTTAGAGGCTTTTGTTTAATGTATGAGAGATTAAATTGGGCAAAGGGGAACTTGTAAAGACATTTTACACTAGTTGCCGTCTGTATGCAGCTATAATTACAACTCAGTATTTCTCACATGTTGATTTAGAGTGAGGCAGACCGTGGTCGTCTTTCCAATAATTTATCCTCTTGGATGCCAAAATGGCTCCTGTAGGTGGTCAGAAATTTTCATGGATGCCTTTAGTAGAGATGTCTTCAGATCTGATTATCTTTGCTGAGTAGAAAGTTAAAGCTTTAAAAGGTGTCTCCCTGGTAGCTTTATTATTTACAACTTTACACATACTGAGTATGGCTGACTTGTTAGTGTGGTGGAGTTTAAAGAGGAGTCGTAAACTGACTCAGAGATTTACACTTCTTTCTTCTGTTGGAATAACAGAAAAGTGTTTTGTTTGCTGTCGAGGACAAATGGCAGCTGGGGATGGTAAAGCCGCGGTATAATCCAGCCACTGCTGTAACTGAGTCAGTTGTGGATGTACAGCTTGCTGAGACCTGAAAGAAATGGTGTTTCACTCTGTATTTTCTCTGTTCTTGCACACTCTAAATAACAGTAATAAAAATAAACTTTTTATTGTCGCTGGTTGCATATAGTTCTAGTAGGCAAGTAAGATTTAATGAGAAATCTGTTGTGGCTTGGGAATAAGCTCAGTTGGTAGCTTTCTTAACCTTTCCACAATTTAAAAAAATCTATACACAATCTACTTTAAAAGTCAAAGAAGCATCCCTTAGGAACATGAATAATCATATCTGAAATTCCTGGGATATTCAAAATGATTCAGTTTATCTATAGTACGTGATTTGCAATTTTCAGTTAAATAAAAATGAATTGCATTAAAAGATCAGTGTATTGCAGAAGATTTTATTGCTTCAGATATGTGATTTATTTAGATTTTTTTGAGGAGGTGGTATTGCAGGGTGGAGATGCAATGCAAACACTGAAACTAGTGAAATTTTAGATTTAGTGTGCTTTTGGTTTTGATTATTCTGTTTACTGCACAACGGCTTGATCTTTCCATTCAATCCTCTCTTGTAGAATTCTTCTCTCTCTCTGTTGTCTGTGACCTGTTCCTGTCACTTAATTTCACTTTCCTATTCACTTTACCTTGGAGCTACCGAGAAGTATTTGTTGAGTGTTTTCAACATACCACTCCACTCCTGTTTTACATCCCCACTTCTAAGGGCTGCGGTTGTGTCTTGGTCCGCTTTTATGTTAAAATTTGATTTGTATCATTGGTTTTACACCAATGTTACAAACTGTTGCAGAAATCTCACGGTGTAGGGTTATTCTAAACTGTCCCCACATATTTTGATCATGAAAGAGTAGTCACAAGTCGTGGTTTAGTTGTACTAGAATGAGTACAGGTCACTAAATACTTGATCCAAAACTGAGAGAAAACATTGGAAAGACTCAGCTTTGTAGAAAGGAGGAAAAATGCCCTAGGGACACATGTTCTGGTAAAAAAACTCTAAACAAAAACCTATACCTTTTTCTCAAATTTAATTTTGTTTTAATTTTGAAAATATAAACCCAATAGTGTGCTTTGGGGTGGTATTAGTGTGTACTGCGAAGCTGTCAAACACTAAGGATGGAATAGAGATCGTCTTGATGTTCAGAGTAGTTTTGGTGCTGATGTGACCCAGGCTCAGGATTTCTTTTTGGAAATGTAATCCTATTATCTCGTCAAGTAATTCTGCTCTGTGTTCTTTGATGTCATTATGATTTTATTATAGCGTTTATCTGTGTATGAACAATGAAAAATGTCCAGATTCCAGCTGTCTGTGCATCTTTTTAAAAATGCAAGAATCTTTTTAGGAACAATTGTTAGAAATGCCAGGCTCTGACAGGAGAAGTGTTATGAAAGGTAATGCACTATTCAATTTTATATTTGGGTAACGTATTGATCTGGGAGATTTTTTGAATTTAAGCATGCGTAGCCTCGCTGATTTCTTGTCAGTAGAGTAAGAACTATGTTTTGTATATATTTAATTGTCTACTAAAGTAATTGTTCCCTGGCACATTTGGGCTGTAGTGTAAATGCTGTATTGTTCTAAAAGCATTAATTGAAAATTTAACATATTTGACATTTCTAAACTGTCAAATCATTATCTTTCTTTCGTTGCTTCAGAAATAAATGGCTATGAAAATTATCTGAGGCAGTAAAATTCTGCAAACATCTGTTTAATAGTGAGGTGTACTGACATTGTTTTCTTGTGCAAGACAGTCAAAGCAAGAATTTTTTTTCATCAATTTTAGATTGGATTGATAACAAATTAACCAAAATCCTGAGAATCCAGTTAAGGAAAAAAAGAAATTTATTTCTGACAGTGACTCTCGTAATGGTAGCTCATATGTTACAACTAAGGTTACTAACAGTCTGAAACTCTCTGTGAGCTCATGACTGAAAAAATAATTCCAGCAGTTTCAGCAGTATTAAACTCTTCCCTTGCCCCCTCCAAAAGTAAAGAAACCCAAAATTCAACTGGAACTGATCAAAGTGGTGAAAGCTCTTAAATTCATTTTTTATGGGCAGCTGCAGCATGCTTGGCGAAAATCCGAGCTTCCATTGAACAAGTTTGCTTCTTCTCTGCAAACTTCTCTCAGTAGGATTGCATGGGTTTGCTGAACTTCTCCGTTCGTATGGAAAGGAGGGAATTCCTGCAACATTCTTCATGAAGTTTTAATAAAATTTCAGGTAGGGCTGGCCGTTCATCTTGTTAGCTTTCCTTTCTCTGCTACACAGGTCAGATAATTGATCAGTCCAGCCCAGCCTGTGCCAGTGGCAACAGATGATGTTTTTGGGGGAAGGCTCACCAGCTGAGCCACTTCCTCCTGTCCCAGCTGCCTCTCCTTTGCTCCCAACCTGCCCCAAGCGGTAATGATCATATCTGAGATGTGGAGGGGGTGGGGGCAAACATGGGAAACAAAACAGTAGAAATGACAGATGCATCTATATATGGTAAAAAAAACCCCCAAAATCTACTTTTTGTGTACTGCATGGAAATATATTCTTGAAATTATATATTGTTGAAAGTTTTCTGGAAGATTGTCTTACTTCTGAATGCTCAACTAGTAGGAAAAGAAAAATCATATTATTCCTAAAGTGTCATGCATCATTTTGGCGAGGATCCAGCTGCCTGTATTTGAAATGCCTGCAACTGAGACAGAAAATATTGCTCAACTAGATTAAAAATTAATTTTGAATTAATTATTCAATGCTATCTTGCGGAATGGAAACATGTTTGTCCAGTGGATACCTGGAAGGCCCCCCTATTTACACATATTATACCATGAGTGCTTGTCACTGAATTCAGCACAGTTGTATGCAAGGAAGATGTGGTATATACCCATTCTCCAAAATGTGTATTATTGTCAGCATACTGTTCTCTGTATTCTTCCTGTTCACTGGACTGAGATTTTTTCATTTCATGCATCATCATTCACAGCTTGCTGGAGTAATTCCATAGTCAGTACATATCCTTAATACACAGAAACAGAATAGGGAACAATGTATTTTTGCTGCTGTTTTCGAAACCTGGACACATCTGCATAGATTTAATTTTATTTTTCACCTCCTGGTGAAGTCTACTGAGGGGGAAAGAAAAGCTCCAACTTTTAGTTATAATAGAACATTTCTAAGCTTGGAGTCCATTCCTAATTTGGCTTTCTGCACTTCAGTTAATATGGCAAACAACCCTGATTTAAAAAAAAGAGGTATTGTGTAGTCTAGCTGAAATCACCATGTTGGTGCTTCACCTCTTAGAGTTAAGGCATTTAAATCATTACTTGTGACATAACTGTCCTCTTGGCTTTGTTCTAGATGTGTGGATGGACTCACATGTTCATACTCTGCTACGTAGCCTTGTTTATTAATGTGTGACGAAGAGTGATGAACCATTTTCTTATCCCTAGGAGTTTCCTAATGTGTGTGGATCTTCAGCTGGTGAGGAGGGACTAGAACTGAGTGTCAGGGATGTAGGGTGGGAAACTGCTGTTCTGTGGGCTTGACCTTGGTAAGCCTTTTAATACCTGCCCTAGTTTAAAACATGTGAGTTATCCTAAACTGTATGAGCCAGTATCGAGTTGGGGGTTTTAACCTTTGTGGTGAGGAGTATATTGTCTTGGTCCTGTAGTCAGGGTATGCTGTGTGTTGTTCATGCTCCAGGCCGTAGCTGGAAACCTTTGGCAATGATGTCAGACTGAGTATCTCCCATTGCTGATTTTCCGTTCTGTCTCTTCCCTGGTCTCTGGCTACATCTTTGTGTCTCTGCAATATTGGGTTGGTTGTGGAGTCGCGCTGAGAACAGGGTACGAAGGAAGACATAGTATGCAGTGACAGGGATAGCAAACAGGCAGAGTGACTCCTTGAGCTGCCTGCATTGCTATGTGTTTCTGAACCTTAGTAACACTGACTGGAAGATCTGGAAAAAAAATGACCAGTGTCTCATCAGGAGTAAAGGGACGTGTTGGTCCTTGTTACAGGAATACAAGGATGCACATCCTCTGCTGTAAAAGGTAGCTGCAAACTAACATGAGTTCTGTGCAGAATAGAAACGGTCAGGGCTGAACTGAGGCTGGACTGTGTGGTCTGGAGACTGATAAACACGTGATTCAGGTGCTGATTAAAAATGCAGACTTTTACGAGGGAAAACAACTGGAAGTTCTGAATTCAGAGAGATAGGCTAATGGGGAATTAACAGCATCAGTTCATGTTTCAAAACAAGATGGAAAAGAAGGTACCTGTTTTTAGGCTCATTGCTGACTTTAAGAGGCTTAGTATTAAGAAAAAACCTGGTGTTTTGAGTTTTCCTTTGTCTGTGGAAAAATGACCTGATATATTCTTTATGAATAGAAAATTACATCAAAATTACATTAGATTGGCCTTTCTGATTGTCTATATTACGTAGCTAAAACCTTTTTGTTACCTAAGCTTAAATTCGTTTAGCAGTTGCAGCACAATTTGATTTTTAGTTTCCATGGTAAAAAAATAGAAGTGAAATATTAGTGTAACATTTTGAAACATCGAAAAGATCTCATTAGTTCCACTTTCAAGGATGATAAGTTTGTGTTAGTAGGCATAGGATCAGGCTCAAGAAACTGAAACCAAGTATCGTAGTTAAATTATAGTGAGAAATTACCTCTCTCTAAAAGTGCTTTATTTTTTGTTTGGACATACAGTTTTTCTCAAGTGTAAGCATGAATAAAATATAAAATCATCATTTAATACTTTCTGAGGAATGTAACATAATAAAAATATATAACTAAACTCCAAGTATTTTTAATCAGTACTGTATACCAGAAATAATTTCAAGTGATTTAATCAGTACTGTAATAGAAATAATTTAATAACGTTTTTGTATTTGGGTGATTTGATTAAAAAAATAGTTACAGAGGAAGATGGATATTTCTTAGAAATAACAATCTAACATTGATCTTGTGGTGACACAATTAGAACTAACAATACTGATTTTGAAAAGGTGTGCTGATGTTCAGCATGAAGGCCAGCTCTGACTGAGGAAGTTAAGAAAATTATGCTGGCAAATGTGATGGATACAGAGAGGCCTGATGTTTTCTGCTTGAAATAATCCTGAAGGAACTTAATCTTGCAGTGCTAGCAGTGTTGACATTTGGTATGCTACAGCTGTAGCAGCATGCCCAGAAAATTTAATGTCATTTCAGTGTGACAGTTCTTAAGGTGGCATTAAACAGAAATTAACAATTTGTAAAAGCTCTTTGCAGAGTTTTATCAAAGGAGTAGGAGACACACAGGACAATAAGTCAAGTTTCAGGAAGTGTGATCTAAATGAACTTATGGAAATATGACTGTTTTGATTCATGTGGGAATTGCAAATAAGAGCTACTGGAGCAAGAGGCTCACTAACAGTCTGAAACCAAAGTATTGGTTTTTTCTCCAAGTATTCAACACACTAAAATTACTTTTATAATAGTATCATATTGTAACTTCAGTAATTAAATTTTAGAAATGTGCTCTCTTACCCTCTGTTACCCTTACAAATGTCATTTGTGTTTCATGATCTCTACAAATAGAGGTTTTAAAGTGCCAGTTAACAGTAATTTTCTTTTTTCATTGGAAAGATGAGTTTGAAAAAATCCAAGTCTAGTCATATCTCTAAAACCTAAACTGTGTAATTTTGCTGTGTCAGTTTTATATTAAAATTCCTTGATGTTATTAATAAATTGAATAGAAATCAAAAATAATCTAGTGAGATGCTATTTTTCAGTTTCTTCATTCACTGCTTCTTTTTGTTACTCCATGTGTGCTAATGCTTATGTTTTCTCTTGTGGATTTTTTTGTTGACCTTTGTTTAAACTCAGTCTTTTTTTGGATGAAGATCGATGAAGGTTAACCTTATTTTACATCTGTAAACTGAAGTAGGAGAAAAAAAACCAGTTGCTTACTTTAGTATAAGAATATGCTTTTTCGGTAAAAGAAGATGGATAAGTGAGAAGAGATTGTTTTCCCGGTATTTCAAAGTGTGGTTTTAATTTAAGTCATGAAGGTTCTTCAGTTTTAAAGGTTATATATCAGCACATCATATTTGCTTGTACTTTAAAAAGATGCACATTGTGAAGGGAATTGGCTAGTCAAGTACTTTCAGTTCTTAACGTCTACCATCTGTGATCAAGATGACCTTGGTTCTTACCCTTTCCAAATAAAATGTGAGGTTTTTTTACTAAGATTTCTTTCAGTAAAAAATGTCACCATGTAGTTCAATGTTTTTCACAGAATCACAGACTCATCCAGTTGGAAGAGACCTCTGAGACCATCAAGTCCAGCCGTGCCTGTCTCCCCACTAAACCCTGTCCCTAAGGAACTCATCTACCCATCTTTTAAACACCTCCAGGGATGGTGACTCCACCCCCTCCCTGGGCAGCTGTGCCAATCTTTGACACCCTTTCAGGGAAGAAATTCTTCCCAATGTCCAGTCTAAACCTCCCCTGGCACAACTTGTGGCCATTTCCTCTCGTCCCATCGCTGTCACTTGTGAGCAGAGCCGAGCACCCACCCCGTCACAGCCTGCTTTCAGGCAGTTGTAGACAGGGATGAGGTCTCCCCTCAGCCTCCTCTTCTCCAGGCTGAACACCCCCAGCTCCCTCAGTCTCTCCTCGCAGGGCTTGTTTCTCTTAAAATATTCAGATAAAAGACAAGTCCATGTTTTTACTGCTTGGTTTAGTATATGGTTCTTCTAGGACCTCGCAAGGATCTGGCTGTCATTGCAACACTGGGGTTTCAGAGCTTTACTGACTTTAGCAGACCTCTCCTTATCTTATGCCTACTCTTGGCACTGCCAAACAAGATCTCTTGAAGGATTATTATAATGAAACTAGGATAAACACATAACTGATAAAGCATACTGTCGTTGCAGATAACTCCTCTTCCAAACCACCAATATTCTGAATATGCTTTTAATAGGAACTTTAGAATTATGCTCAACCAGGTCCAAAAGCTACTGGTTACATAACTGGTCTTTTGTTGTCAGAATGACTTTAAGAGAATATTGGAGACAATAGTAGAGGTGTTTCATCCTAAATGTTAGTGTTTCTGTTAAGAGTCTCTTTCCTGCAAAAGCTCACCTGTCACTGTGTTTCTACCTAGCTCTGCTATGTTTTTAATTCTTAGGTGCTAAGAAAGAGATCATAAGAAAAGCCCCAAACAACTTAGAGATGGCAATAAAATTACCTTATTCATTACTTTAGGCAGTTAGTGACACTTCTTCAGAATTCTTCAAAAGTAAATCAATAAGATAAGAGTTAAAAATTCCGTTATAGATCTTAATATTAAGGCATTTGCTATAATACCAGGCATCTAGTAGTATAAATGGTAGGTCTGGCCCATAATGGCCAGATCCAGAAAAAAATGATCCTGCATCTGGATTCACATGATTTTGTTGTAGAGCTTAAGAAGCATTGCAACCTTCTTTCTGTGCTGGGTTTGGTAAAACTGAAGTATTTCTGTTAAGGGCATTGTTTCCTGTATGGCTGCTTAATAACTGAATTACTTTTTTTTTTTTTAGGGTCTGTATCTTCAGATGGTACAACTGATTAATCAATGTTAGCAACTACATTGTCTCTGCATGTGCAGGAATTAAGAGGTCACTCAAACTATACCAAAGGGAGAAGTGAAAATTATTTGAGGGTAAAATCTGGCTTCGTAAAACTTGTTAGAATGCTTTTCTAGAATGTCCTAAATTTTTTACACTGGAAGTTCAACCATTTTCAAAAGAAATTTTATAGCATGTTAAATTTTAGAAGAGAGTCTTCAAAGGCATGTAGGGTCTTTGTGTTGACTGTTTTGAAGTGGTATCTTGGATGCTGGAGGACTGCCGTGGTAATGCACCAAAGAAGAGGTTTTCTTAAGATGAACTGGAATGGACTTGAGGCCATTCTGTTCCACAGTTACATTTTTAGGGTGGAAGAAGCAAGTCTCTGTGCTGAACCATGATTTCCAAGGTAAATAGCAAATGCTGTAGATTAAGTGATGAATATCCTGTTTGGTGCTTAAGGGAAGAAATAGGGTTACTTCCATGTTTAACTTGCTTTAACTAATGCTGTCCTGACAGTGCATCATTCTGCGCAGTTGCTTGTGTTCTCCAGTATGGACTTCTTAGGAGCTAAGCATGTCAGAAATTAGTGTTTTAAGCATCATGCCCTTTTTAGCCAAGGTTTATTAAGGATTATTAATTGTGCAAAATATGTTCTGTTCTTGCAGTGCTTTTTATTCATTGCCACTGAGAATAGGGGTAATGATTTTTTTCTGTGTTATAGAAACACAATGTATGGACCTTATTATAAACAAATGCAATCTAGTGAACACTGAACTGCTTATAAATGCATTTTTTTTATGAAAGTGTTAAAGCTGTATCTAAATCTTAAAAGCTGATGAGGAGATTGAAGCAAAGAAAAAATTTGCAAAGTCTCAGCATGAACACCAAAATATTTTCGTTCTAAAAGTATAGCCTTTGTTTCCAGTTTATTAGATTTATATTGCACAAGAGCACTGGAACTATTAATGCCAGATGTGATTGGTTTCCAGCTTTTTCCATCTAGAGGTATGATGACATGTTTTATTTTCTTTAATTATGGCACAATTATTTGCTACTCACACTATTTCTATTATAAACTGAGTTACCCTCTTGGCCTTTTCTGTTACTAATCTATCTTTTACCTCTCAAAATGTGCCTTCCAAAGTCTGCAATGCCTAGAATTTATCTGCACTATTATCTTTGCAAATCTGCAGTGTAATATGACGTGGGAATACCATCAGTAGTATGAGACACTTAGCCAAATGCTTTTAACCCACACAAGCTTATGATAAAATCTTGAGATAAGTGCTATATTTCATTAGACAACACAAACAGACAGTGCAGGAAGCTATTTACAACATTGAGCAGAGATACTTTCAGACACTGCTGCTGTGTTTCAATCTAAATGCGTCTATTGTACCCATTTTCTTCCTATTTGAATTCCCTCAGTAGCCTGTGCATTGCTGGTGCACCGTAAACTTTTGAACCACTATTGATTTATAGTTATAGATACACTTTAATGTAATGAGTCAGATAAAACTCTGACTAATTGAGAGTTTTTAATGTAAATACAAATGCAGCTCTAAACTTTCCAGGCAGGACCAGATGAAGTTTCAACTTTCAGAGTACTTTTGTCCTGTTTTAGATTCCCATTGCAGGCAGAAGTGTAATGAACCAATTAATAATTCATAAAATAATTGGCACAATAAAGGGATTTACTTCCATGGCAGATTGTTTTAAATAATACCAAGAATCTCAGTACTGATTTTTGAGATAGAGCAAAATCTACAGTATCAGATCATTTTCATGTCCTTGGAGGGAATGTGAAAGAATATACTGCACCAGAAGGGCTTTTAATGAGATGTGTCCTTGAAGGGAACAAGTAGATAAGCAAGATGATTTCACATTTTGTCACAGAATGAAGCGATTTGAGCACAACTTTAAGGAAAAAGACCCATTTGGATCAACTGGGAAGGCAGTTGAACCTTGTTTTGGGTTAAATGGTGTGTACATGACCAAAGTTTTATTTTGTCACTAATGTGTGAACTGATGTGCAAAGACCAGAAAATAAAAGGATGTGATCTAACATCTAAGGTGCAGAGCTTTCCTGAAATGGTTTAGGGCTTCCTACTTATTCATGATTTGTAGTAGTCCTCAGAGAACGTTAGTAACAACCTTTCAGAGGTACTGATTACAGAGGGAGGTGCTGTGCATATTAACAGCTGGTCCTTACCCAGGAGAATCTACAATGAGACTGGCAAAAGCAAGAAAAAAAATAAGCAAGATGGGGGAAAAAGCAAGGCAACTGGGTTTGAATAGAATGATAAAGATGCACTTGAACTAAATCAAGCTAAGTAGATGGCATTGTAAGGGAAGAAGAGAACAAGAGCAACCTTTTAATGTACCACTCACTTAACAGATTACTTTAATAGGCTTGAAAATGGGAAAAGTGGGAAACTAGTAGGTTGTGTTGTTTAGGAATCTGCACAGTAAAGGAGACGAATTTTCTCTCCTCGTTTTAAGGAGCATGCATGAGCTTTGTCCTCTGCTTGTTTGCTTTATTCTAGTACATCTTCCTTCAAGTGAATGGAATTACGCTGTATTTATACCACTATGTCAAAAAATGGTGTCAAGACACTCACCAGCTTAGATTGTTTCAGTGAAAAGTAAGACTATTTTTCTTATTTGGGAATTAATGCAGAAGTTTCTGTAGTACTGATTTTAACACCTTTTTTTACTTACGAAAAGGTAGCCAATAAAGTGTGTTTTTAAAGGCTCATAAATTTATAATTTTACTTTAAGGAATAAGATTGCATTAAAGTTTCTGAACTGATTTGGTATGAAATAAATTATAGGCTTTCATAATAAAAACATTTTATCATTGTTCTCACAACAAAACTTACTAAGAAATGGTTTTAAAACTGTGTTTGGAAACTATGACAATAAATTGCGGTGCTGGAACTATTTAGATCAGGTATTTAGTTACCCATATGTTTAGTTTATAAATCTTGTCTGCTACAAGAAGATTTTGAATATTAATTAGTATAAGTAGAGTTATGCAAAAGAAATCTATAATATATCATGGGGCGAGGTTAAATGTAAATGCGGTGATGTTTAAGATGCTTGAGATAATACAGTTTCGTTAGGTATTTGCCCTGTTTTTTCCCAGTATTGACTTTAGTCTCACTTCTTAAGAAAAGTTTGTGACCCTGCCCTGCCCCGAGTACTCAAGACTTTTCAGATCCTCATAATTTTGGTGGTGCCAGGTGTGTGTCACCTAAATTGCTTTGGATGCTGATCTCCAGGAATCTCAATTCTGAAATTTAGCCGGGGTAACTCTCCTGATTTTCCTAGCTGTGGAGTGAGATGAGCAGGAGCTGATAATCTTTCACTTCACAAAGGAACAAGCATAGTGTCCTCTTTCGCATGGGCTCAAGGCAGTGTAGCTTCAGGAGATACATGGAGGACGAGGACTGTATCCTTGCAGAGCGTTGCTGTCCTTCTGTGATCCTGTCAACACTCTCCTTCCGAGAGGTTTTAAAAGACATAATATATGAAAACAAAATACATTCAATGCAAACATTCTCGTTTGGCTTTGTGTATGGAAGCAGGCATCTCATACCGTTGAGGAGTTGTTCAAGAAGTTGTTCTCTTTTTCCTTCCTGCAATCGATGCTGAGTGTAGAGCAATTCCTCATAAAGACATGGGAAAGGTGAGCGGTGCCATGGCAGCCAAGTCTCCAAATCCTTTCAGGTAGATTGTGTATTGGCTCCAGGTGTGCATAGGTGACATTTGACAAATTTGTTCTTTAGAAAAAAATCAAAAATCTCTATCAGTAGATCAGAAAAATATTCACACATTTCCTGTACAGTGGGAAAAGAAAGGATAAATAAGATGCTGCGTGTATTTCTCATTTCCATGGGTTTTGGTGCTATTCATCTTTGCTTTTAATCTAAAAATGTATCTTGTTTGCATACCTGGTGGAGTATTATGGCAGTAGCTTTCTGTGGTGGTATAAGTACTTTATTTCATAAGATCGTCAGCCTTTCTGAATTACAGCCAAAAGCATTCCCTTCAGCACATTTATTATTGTTTTACATCTTGTCAGTGCTGGCTTAAATAGTTATTAACTAGGAGAACGCAGACAGGTCAGTCGTTTAAAATTTTGAATGATCACTTCCAGGTCTTATTAATTAGTCTGAAAAGCATTCAACAGCTTAATAAGACAAGGGTTTGACCATGAATGTCATTCTCGTTTGTTTGTGTTATTTGAGACTGTTATAACTAGCTGCTTAATGGTCTGTGTCACGCAGGTGTATTATTAGCTCTCGTTGGCACATTTTACTCAGTTGTCATTAATGGCACCGAATGGCTTTCCTATAATTTTCTCTTGGAATCCCAGATAGAGAGCAAGATCAGTGACAGCTTTATCAGTGAGTTACGTTAAGCTTCTCTTTGCCACTCATGAATCAATGTATTTTCATCTCAGACTTGTTCCTGCTCTACATGTGTCAGTGCCACTCCACTGTCTCATTTGCCAAATGAATAACAGAGCTCTCGTTAAGTTATTGCTGCGGATTTTTTGAACTGGATTACCTGCAATGTGTTTGGTTTGCTCTTTTGATTTTACTGAAAAGTGGCTCTCAAGTACTAAAGAATAAATAATCACGCTAAATAAGAACTAAAGAAAACAAAATTATTTTTGAGTTATAAAATCAGTCATGGTTCTTGACTGAAAGCTCAGCAGTAATTGTCGAGGTCAGAGGCAGTGCACAACATTATTTCAGCTTCCAGACCTACAGTGCGGTCACTTGTCTTTTTATTTGTGCTAAGTAATATGGTAAGGAAAAGGGAAGAAAGTAACAGCTTCTCAGTCACTCTCCTCTTGGATAACTCTGCACCTAGCAGGTTTATAGTACGAAAAGTCAAGGTATAACTTACATGTATTTACTAGTTTTAAAAGAATGAATTTTAATTTGCTGGCCAAGAAAGCCAAATTACCTAAGTATTTAACCCATAAATATAAATCCTGCTACAATCAATAGGAAATGAAGACGTGTGTCCTTCTTTCATCTTAGATGTGGAGGAGGGCAAGCAGGAGATTGGCACTTCTTTACCTTGTCGTACATTGAAGAGCCTGCTATTTAAAAAATAAAATTAAACCAACGACAAATGAAGCAACTCCTAAAGAGATTTTGCTAAGCTGTGATTAGTTTCAGATAACTCAAAAGAAATAGGAATTCTAGGTATTTTCTCACTTTCAGAAAATAAAAGCCCTGCTTCAAGTGCCTGCCTTTAATTTTAAGGTTTACTAAACTTTTTGTGCCAAGGTTTCCTTAGGGAAGGAGATGAATCCATTCTCTTCCCCTGCTCTGTAGCAACCGGCAAATATTTACAGCTGTTTGCTCTTAAAGGTGCTTTACTCTGCAAGAGTTGAGAGACCCTCCGTGCTTCCCAGCATAATATGCATCATTGCTGGTGTCCTGCTTTCTGTACTGCTCCTTTTGTAGGGACTTGTAACGCAGTCCTGTCTATTCCGTGCCCTTGCATTTCTGAATCGGGCAGGGGAATGCACCAAGGGAAAGCAGGTTCGAAGGGAACCCGGAGTATAAGGACTGGTTTGGCATACTGGGTATGTGGTATAGAAAGAACGTTCCCAGTTGCGTGCCGACCGTATTCTTGTGAGCAATATCTCTTAGTAGACTTGGACATGTTGTTAGGTAACCATCAGAGAAACTGTTTGTATTATCCGGCTAACCTCTGGTTATCAGAGACTGTCAGTCAGATAAAGGTAGGAGGGGGGGTTTATCTTTGCAAATAGTCAGGTGTTCATTTGCTGTGTTTCCTGCCAGTGTCTGTCAAACCATTAAATTAACTGAATTCTATACACCGTATTATTTGACATTTGCAAACAAGTAAATGACACGGTAAAGACAGGATGCTGCAATAAAAACATTTCGAAATTAAACTAAATCTCAGATTTTCTGATGTGTTTTTTATATTTATTTATGGTATCTCAATCACTTTTATTACCATCTTTCATTTTCTTTTTTCAGCAATGCTAGCAAATTGTAAGAGACAGAGTTATAAATAAAGGAAAATAATTGGAAATTAAAATTATTCCTTAAAGTGTGCATGAAGGTACTAATTAGATCATGCACTGGAGCAGGTGGCCCAGAAACAAAGCAGAATATGCATCCTTGAACATTTAAAGAGCTTACCTGAGCAAGGCCTGGAGCAGCCTGATTGCACTTTAAAGCTGCTTTGAGCAGGCCTTCCAATTTAAGCTTTCCCACTCACTTAAATCATAAAGTGTGGCTTCAGAATTCTGAACAATACTTCCTTTTTGTGTTGCTTGTTTGCTGAAGTCTTTGCAGAAGCATCTGAAAAATGGAGTTGTGTTTAAGCTGCCATTGCACAGAAATCAGTTAAACAGATGGATGACAAGTAGTATCAACAAAGGAATGCTTGAGTTTGTGTGTATTAATGGGATCTATAAAACAGTATGGAAAAGCTTTATGATAAGCCAGTAATGTACATGTAACAATGCTCATTTGTTTTTTCCTCAAGACATATAGTAGCATGATTTGCATGTACAAAGAAGCAATATAAACCTACATGTTATTTGATTTCCATCATAAAATATTTCTGATTTTTCTCTCCTAAGAGACTTCTTGCTGTTTGCAGTTTATTGCAGAATGCTCTAAACTGTGAAGGTACATTTTTGCCTTTTTTAATTCAAAAAGCAGTACCCTTCCTAGAAAGGAATATAGAAAAGTAGTAAATTTGTTTTGCCAGGAAGACAGATTCTTTTTCCTAATTTTATTCAATACTAATTGGCCTCCAATTGTAAATAATAATATAAGCCATACAGAAAATTATTTTTAAATGTGTTGCCATGTCAGATATTAGCTCTGGAATTTTCCCTGGTATGTCAAGAATGCTGATGGGTCAGTTTTTTAAACCTCTTTCTGGAGACTTCCTATCATTCATTTCATAATCCCATAACTGTATTTTGTCACCTCAGCCTTCTTGTTGAAAATAATATTCTCTTGGTTAATAGGAGAAGAAATTACCCTTGAGATATTTATTTTGCTATAAATTTTCTTTGTCAGTAATAATATGCTGACACTTCTGCTGAGGGAACTTGATGAAGTCTTTTGACCTGTCCTTGAGAATCACTCCTAGGGAAAGCGCACACCACAGCAGAAAATATTGGAGTTGTGGTATGATGATGTCACACTGAATTCATTAGAGGTACCCAGAAACTGAAATTTTTTAGCCTCGGAAGAAGATGAAGTATGAACCTCTGTACTAGAGAGGAAAGAAATGAGTGGAAGAGAAAGCAAAAAATGGTTTGTCCTTGCCTGTTTTCTGCCCTTCTTGGGCCTTGCAGTGTCAGTACAGTTAGAGGAGACCAGTTCTTTCTGTCCCCCACGGATCAATCAGAATCTTCTTTTGTTTGATTTTCTATCAAGCGTTTTATTACGGTTTAACTTTATATTTGTTGTGTGTCACTTGATTTTCAATTTTACTAATCCCAACAATTATAATGAGAGCTACAGAGTTCCTAAGAAAAGGTTCTTTATTCAAACTGTGCATTAGTTTTCTTTGTGTAACCTAGTGCTGAATTCCCAAAATTTGAAGTGTATTTAAGTGAGCAAAGTAGGATCTGTCAGTCTAAGCAAAGACATCTCCACATCAAGCTTGGGTTTACTTTTCCATGCAGATTATTTGTCTTACCCAAGTTAGAGGTCTGACATGGGTCAGCTGGATAATTTCTCTCCCGGAGCTGTTAGGGAATTATCAGTACAGGTGGTAGCTCTTAAAGTTAGGTGAGGTGGATTCTTCTCCTGCCCTACACAGACCGAGGACTAAGGTAGTGCCTGTACAAGAAACTCATCTAGATATGAAGAAACTTGAACCTAGATTAGGCAGAAGTGTTTTTTTAACTGTTGGCTTGGGGTCAGAACTAGATCCCAAGACACAACCAAATGGTGCACAGGTTCAGACTTGGTTATTAGAGTCCTGAGCTCCTTGTAGGGCTCTGTTTCTGACCTTCTTGTTTGAATAGTGCTGTGATGCAAGCTCTGCCTCACTGTCCCAGCCACTAAACTGTTTCTCCTTGCAGAATGTTCTAGCATTAAGCCTGGCAATTTTGACTGTACTAATTGCATTTCAAGTTGTCTTTTGGATCTTTCTTCTTTATACAATGTAAAGGAGCATATATTTTCTCATGCTAGGCTTCATCTTCCGTGTGTCCAGTGGGCTCTATCTGGCTTTGCAACAAGAATAGTTTTGTTTATATCCTGAGTAGGTATCCAAAATTTTTTAAATACAGTGGCATGCTAAAATGTATTTACTGTTAGCCAATAAACTGCATGTTTGCATCATGACGGCTCTAAATCCTTTTGTAACTGTAGGTTCACTGATGCAAGTATTTTGATTAGTACTGTAGTCACTTGTTGGTGAAATTAGTTTGGAGTATTTTGCTCACAACAGTCAGCTTTTCGGAAGTAGATTAGAAGATTCAGTTTAATGGGGGAATATCAATTTTTTAAAGGTAAGGTGACAAGAAATATAAATAAACTTTCCCATGTTAAATAATTTGTTTTTCTTGAGTCCAGTGTGTTTTCCTCCCCCCCATGAAACTAAGGAAAAATAAGAAAACAGACATGAGCTGGCTCAGCTGTGATTTCTTTTCTTCTGTGGAGCTACTTGGGTTCAAGTAGCATACAAAAAAAATACTTCATTATTGTATGTCAGAGGCACAGACTCAGTTATTAGAATTCTTCTTCCAGTAACCTCATTATAGAAGCTGTGAACTGAAATGAAAGAAAAGGTTAAACGAATACCTTTGCATTTTTTTTTAACTGGGCACACAGCAAAATCAGAAATTTCCAGTAAAAGTTCAAGACGCCATTAGGGAAAAGATGGTAAGAGTTTAATTGGGTTTTATTCTTCACGAAAAACCTAAGACAAAGTTTGAAATAATTAAAAAAAAAAAAAAAAAAAAAAGAGGTTTTTGTTTAGTTTTGAAGCCTGCGATAATGTCTTTGTTGCCCTTTCTGAGCCATGGTCTGTTGTGCCTTGCCTGTCTCCAAGGACGTGTAGACGTGGTTCTGCGTTTCTTCTGTTCCCTCTGTGAAGTGATGTATTTAACAGGTCTCAAGTGTAAATGAGTAGCAATGGCCTGTCCTTTTCTAAGATTTGGAATACTTAACTTTTTCAAGTATTAGACAGAAAAAAATATCTAGTGAGACACCCAAGACTGCTGAAATCTTTTAAACAAATATAAAAATTCTACCAGTTTGAATAGTGTTTCTTAAAAATATGGCTATGAAACTATGTTTGCTATAATACATTTCATGCTGTATTACTGAAAGGTGTCCTTTGTCATTCAAATTGTTAGTTCAGAAATAACCAATACCAGAAATTCATTTCATGACTACTATTGCCACCAATATATTTAATTCCCTATGACTGCTATGATTCATTTGTAGGGTATTTTAATTTATATGTTATTGAAAGTTGCTCCTGACCTTAAAGCACTTGAGACTTTCGGTTCTGTTCAGCACATGATTGTATTTCTTGGAGTCTATTCCGATCAGAAAAACTCTCTCAATTCTAGACAGAGAAGCTCTAAATGATAAAGAGAGGCTTCAAACAAGAGCTTTCGCTGAGTAAGCAGCACAGGACTCCTGCAACGCAAACGCAACTCTGTAGTTGCAACCATCTTCGAGGTACCCTCATCCCCTGGGAAGTAGTGGGGTTTAACCATGTAAAATAACCCAGGGAAGTTGGGGATGGGCAGAGAAGATACTTAGAGGAAGCACAGTTTAAAGGAGAGTAATCACGTCCCATACTTGCCATATCCGATATTCTTGTGAGAGAAACTGAGTAAAAGACATCAGTAAGTGCTACCTTACTACAGACGCTCGAGCATGCCCTGCACCCCTCTCTATTACTACCAAAAAGAGTTCAAGTGTACTCTAGTCCTTTCCTCTCTTCTGTATTTCCTGCTGGAGAAATAATATTATTAATCCAAACTACTTGCCTTAATGGTTGTCATTATATCTGTTAACTGTGACAAAGAGAAGAAATCATTTGGTTTGCATGTTGTAGCCCGTTAACATCCTTCGCTTGTTGGGATCTGCAGTGCTGCATGCGGGGCTGTCACTCCCTGGTATTAATTTGCCCCTCAGCAAAACGAAGGTACACGCTGTAATGGATGTAAAGTTAAAGTGACAGAGTCCTTTATGCAACTGAAGTAAATACATCCCTGTCACTTTGAAACCAGGAGTGTTCTTTGGCATTATTTTGCAGGTGCTGGTGGAGGTTAAAGGAGGAAGTGAGAGAGAGGGAGCTTGTTGACTTTTGTTGCATATGGATGTATCTATACTGTTTTTAACCTTGCTCGTAAAAGGTCAAGCATAAAATTATTTCCTCAGAGCAGCTGTCTTCAGAGGGTTGAATTAACATAGATGGAGAGTGCCACAAGTAAAAAAAGTTAATTTTACTCTAATTGGATTAAGATAAGTCTCACCCATACTGCAAGGGTGACGTTGCACTAGAGTACAAACTGCTGGGTTGACAGAAAGGGATTAACTTATGTGCCTCTTGTCGGGTGGTTGACCAAAACCATATTGATCGTATCTGTAAGATATGCAGAGTGTCTGTCACAAAGGAAGACACTTTGGAATTGGAAATTGCCGGCATATCTGACATGATCAAAGCTAGATTAGTACTGTCAAGCAGCAATAAGTAGGCTGCAGCATTTATCATACGAAGAGCTTCATGTCGGATGTCTCGGAGCAGGCGCTGTAACCGCGCATCTTACCCAGCCTCAGCAAGAGGTGACTGATCTGTGTGGTTCCTGAAATTTTTTTTCTGCTTTTATGTGTTCTTACAGACATATTGAAGTTCCTCAGTTTAATCCCAGGGGAGCCTGCAGGTGGTATTGTCCTTGCATTGCGGAGTTATTAAATTCTTAAGGTCACCATAAAAAAGGTTCCATTAAATTGAGTTAATAAAAACATTGGGCAAAGGTTTGCTAAAAGTGCAGGTGTCAAAGCCATCAAAGCCTTGGGAATTGGACTGTCTCTTATAACCTGAAGCAAAAAGAATATTTTAAAACACACTACAATATGAAGATATGCTAGAAATGCTGTTTCTATGAATTTTTACTTGGGTGGGATAGAGACACTTGTGCTTTGCTAAAGGAAATGTCCTGTTTAATATTCATATATTTTTAGAAGGGATGGGTACTTAGCAACTTTCACTGATGAAAGCTTTACATTTTCTTCAAAAAAAACTTAACTCGTTGTCATCTTCACATATATATGCATAGAGAGACACGAAGATAAATAGACATACGGAAAAATGTAGATGAGTTATATAGATCCATGGCTGATCTGTTTTAAGCCCTGTTTAGTACCTAACAAAGGCAACTTAGCCTGCTATTTTTCCCAATAATACTAAGATATGCTGAATGATTTTTACTTCGTGAAGCTCCTGAAGAAGAGCAGGATTTAAAGTCATTTGAAGCCGATCTCGTTAACAGACTTTGGGATGAGGCCATAAATTGGACTTCTTTTTAATACATTAATAGCTGTTTTCTTTAAATGTTAGCATGAGATTCCAGCTCCAATGAAGTAAATTGCAAACCTTCGTTTGCTTCACTACAACCCAGGTTTCAGCACAAGAAAATGCATGCTGCTTTGCTGAAATATTTCATTGTGGCTTTAAAATGAACAGCTGATGCTATTTTGAGCTCCAAAATATTGATATGATGAATTAAAAACTTAGGTTGCTTCATTTGTTGGGTAGCAAATGAAGCAAAAGGAAATTGCTCTATTAACAATGAATTTAAAACCTGCCTCTTTAAGAATTTCGTTTTGGATGACAGGATGTGCGATAAATTACGTATTTAATTATATAAAAGAATAAATTTCTTTCATATGCTGTATATGATAGCTTTTAGTCATCAGCCACTTCCCTAATAAACATGATAGACTGTCATTTATTTGCAGCAAGATTTTTTTTTAATTGAAGCATTTTAGCATATATAATATACGGTGGTTTTTTTTTAAAGGTCTGTTTTGTAAGCTATAGTGATTTGTCTGTTTGCTTGTATAGATGTTGAGCTGCTTTAAACACCAGGTGTAAAACTGACAGAAATTCAGCTCACAAATAAGAAGCAACAAATTTCACGCATCCATCTATAGCTTGTTGTAACACACAAATATCAAGCATAGCAAACTATTGTTTAATGAATGAATTCTTGATGCATAGCGTGTTAATAATGAAAATGGATATAAATAAATTAGTAATAAAGAAAACACAACTCATAAACGTGTTATGGGTAAAATTCAAGCCAATTAGACACACTTGATCTAGCACAATCCTGATGACTGCTAAACTGAGAAGAGTTTCTCTAATTTTTCATATCCATTTTTAAAAGGATGATTTTTCATCTGTTGTCTGCTTTTTCTTGGAAATGTGTCTATTTAGCTTGTGTTCTCAGGTATAACCTAACGTTAGGTATAATGCAGACTGCTTAAGTCTGAAATAACATTTTCACATTAGTTCCATGTTTCTAGTCACAAGTGCATATATCTCGAAAGCTTCTACAAGTTAATAAATTCTCTTACTGCATTCAGAAAGCAAAAGTAGCAGTTATTGAAGAAAACATATGGCAGGTGCCTTAAAACTCCAGGGTGACACTAAAACATATGACTCCAGCTCATTATAACTATTTTCTAGGTTTTTCTTAATTGCTGTAGTCATTAAAATTCACCAAAATTTGTGAAAATGCCAAATAAATAAACAATACTTTTCTAATACTTATATTGCCATATGCATGTAATAAAACATACACATTTTTAAGTTTTTGTATTAAGTTACTTAGTCATTTGTGTAATTACAAGGATCCATTTATTTTCATTTTGGTTTGTTACCTTTTTTCAATTAAGAAATTATATGTTTGAGTATTCAGGTAAAATCTAAATAAAACTAGTTTAAGTAAAGCTGTCATTGGAAGCAAGAATAACAAGTGCATTGAATGACACGTAATCTCTATGGAAGCGAAGTAGATAGTTAAGAGTAATGAGAATCTCATCTGCAATCAGTGAAGATGCTGAAGAAGTTCTGTTGAACTGAAAAGGCTTTGAGAAGTCTTATTCATTCTGGTTGTACCTCAAAGCTACTGGTGTTAAAAAATAACTTCAGGATCAGAGAGCGAGGAATGAGGCAGAGTTTAGACAGATTTGACTGAAATGTGAAGTCTGGGTTTGTAAAAGTTATTTTTGTATACAAAATAGAATTCTTAAATTCAAACCTTTAAAAGTTTAGTGGTATTAGAGGTTAGATAACACCCTTGAGGAAACAGTTGTTTTAAAAAATATAATCTGAAATGCATGGCAGCACAGCCATTGCAAATTGCCTTTCAAGAGAAGGTTTAGTTATTATGTGTTTAATCAATCCTAGCTGTAAGGAAATTAAGGGAATAGCATAAACAGAAGAAAACAGTTCTTTCTTAAAGGCAAGAGGAGAGAATTACAAATAACCAAGCTTTTAAGAGGTTTACAAAAAATTTCCATGGGGGAGTTTAGAGGGAAGGAGGGTGATGGGATTAGCTATGAGCAATATTTTGTTACAGCCAAAAAGATGTCTAGCCCTTCAATTGAACAGACAAATTGAAAATATGCGTTATGAAGCTAAACAGTCCATCTAGAGTGACTGTACACGTAGCCTAGGCAGTGTTTGCTGGGCACCCAGAAAATGAGGAAATTGTAATTAGTTGGAGAAAACATGCCATTAAGTATTGTCTCTGCTTCGTAAAATTCTGTGACTGTTTTCTAGGGCACTTCTGACGTGCTGCAAGCCTGAGACTATAATTTCAGTTTCTTATTTACTGCGTAATTTGTGAAGTTGTGAATGCGTTTTTTACCTGCGTTTTAACTTTACCCTATTCAGGACTTTACCCCTCAACAGAGAAAAAATTCCTTTTTCAGAAGGAACCTGATGAGCAGCAACGTAAACAAGAGTTGTAGACCCCTCTGCAGAGCAGTGGATGTTGTCCTGGCTCCTCTACTATTCTCTGTATTTCTTACTCCTGTGGCATTGTTCCCATCCCTGTATACAACTTGTTGGTCTCACTGCAGTCATTGGGACTCTGATTTTATTCTTCCCTTAAACCTGTAGTAGCAGAACTTTAACTGATCATCCACCACATTCCGTAATAAAGAGAAGCTTGTAATATATTCTGTACAAAATTAGTCTCCTGTAAGATATGACCTGAGACACTGAATTACAGTGAGTATGGAAAATAAGTTATGGAACTGTATAATTTGGAGACTGCCTTGGAAAGAATGTGGTCAGAGACAAGGGAAGGCTACCGGGTGAGCTGCTGTGCCATTTCCCAAAGCGTGCGTGATCAGTTTTGGAAGCTTACGGCTCGTTCAGCCAATGCTATATTTGCCACAGGTATCTTTCAGTCAAGGAGTAGCAGTAACTAAATAATGGAAGAAATAAATGAAACATGGAATTGTGAACATTAACCTTCTGTAATTGCTGGAAAGTTCAGTTATATTCTTTGCTATGATCTACATTTGTCCCGCATGTATTAGGAAAACTATGAGGCAAAAACAAATAAACCCCCCTGAATTATGGTGTCAGACTATCAGAAGTGGGGAAAAAAAAAAAGTGTGGTTAAATGCAAAAAATACTTTGGAACTCCCCCTCTGTATCTTTAATGTTCTTTCAGAATAGGATTTTCTATTTGTTCTAATGGTCCACCGAGAGCTTAGAGCCTTACAAAAAGCAGTAAATGCCAGAGGTGTCATCAGCAGTCAGCAAGTCTGTCAGATATGCTTTACTCTTGTCCCGACCTGCAAAATGTCTACTCTGACACTTCCCTTGGCAGTTTCAGATATCCGGCCTTTCCCCAAGCTGTAATTCCAGTAGCTGGGGTTGCTGTATGTAGTATTGACACACACAGCAAAAATGGAGTGCTCTTCATTGGAGTGATGAGAGCAGTTCCCCATGAAAATGTGGGAATGGACTTGATGATCTAGGAGATGCTTTTTGTGTTCTGTGTTTTCTTCTTAGTAGATGGGATTCTGGCTTCAGCTTAGTATATTCTGAATAATGATCTGACAGCTTCTTAGAAGGTCAAGTACAGACTGACTCCAACTGGCTTGTTAGATTAGAGTCTGTGCAGGATTAGCGGTTTCAGATGGTCAAATCCCTCCTTTCCCTACTACATTACTTCTCCCTGCATGAGCCCAGTCAGACCCTGCACCCATATTTACCCCTCCTCAGTGTTTTCTTTTTTTCTTCTGCCCCCCAAGGTAGCTTTATTCCTTGACCATGACCATCAAACAGCAGCAGTTTGTAGACCTTCAGCTCCTTGGTTCTTGCAGTCCTACAGCCCACTGGAAGAACCGGTGACAGGGCAGACCTCAAAGCTGGATACCAGCCACCACCTCTCTGTTTGCTGTTGTTCTTATCAGTGCAAACACTTGATAACGGGGCAGTTAGTGATTGAACGCTCTGTGAAGCTTGTTTAAATATATATTTTATGATTTGGTCTAGGCTGAGTATCAAACAATGCCGAATTGCTTGTAATTCCAGTTACTCCTTAGGTTACTACTTTGTGTTGTCAGAAATCGTATTACAAGGCCCCTAAAGGGTGTCAGTCCTGCTTACTGCTAAGTTTCTTCCATGTTCAGCGGGTAACAAGTTATTTGCATTCTGAGTAATACATAAAGATACACTGAAAATATAAGACACTTTAATCCCTTATCTTTTAATTAATTATTTAAAATAGTAAATGAGATAACCTTCAAGAAATTTCTTCTGAGATCAGGCTTATGTTAGGTAGTTAACTTTGAACCTTACTAGTAGACTAATTTGCCGCGATGAGTTGGTCACAGTCAAAGAGTGTCCACACGAAGATTAAATTTAGGCTCGCTGACTGGATCCTTCCATGCATGAGAAGTTCCTGTGTGGTTTTTTTGTTCTAATTCCAACAAGGCTCTGGTAGACGAGCTTAGTTTCAGCGAGTGTTAATGCCTGTGCATGTTATTTTGCTTTGAGGTATTGTGCGGAATGCTACAGTTTTCAGTTCCTATAGATTGCAATGGTAGCTTGGAGATCTTTGGAGAATACTGATTTTCTTTCCTCCTCGAAAATAATAATAAAAAATACTTAACTCTGCGATTCTTGAGTTACTTTTGAGGAAAGGGAAATGTTATATCTGATAGCAAATAATATTGGCTTTCTAGGGCAGGTGATTAATGAATACAGTTTTTAATTTTAGATTTAGTAATTATTTTTATTTTGTATCTTAACACCATTGTAGAATCCCAGAAGACCTTTACTGAAACAGGAATGAAACAAGTTAGCAGGTGTTATTAAGAGAACATGTCTGTTGCTTTTGCAAAATGCCAGAAGTTGATTGCAGACCAACTGGGGAAGACCTATGAGATCCTTCCAGTGTACACAAAAGGAATGAACCTATAATTAAATTACAGTTAAACACAGATGGTTATTTTACAGCAGGTGCTCAAGTTTGAAAGTGTATCTCTGGACTATTTTTGTTCCAACATGGTGTTTGGTCCCTGTTGGGTTTCTGGCATCATTTTATGGTTAGATAAAAATATTCCTTTGTATACTTTTTAATTTTTTTGCCAGGATACAAAGCTGTCAAGTGCTGCTGTGTTTTAAAGGAAAGCTAGAAGAGAATCATGAAGCAGAGATTAAACACGGCACAGGGAAAAATAAATATTAGGCTGTAAAAAGGGTATCCGTACCATGTAAGAGATCTAGAGGACTAATATGTACAATTAAGTCTAGAGTTCACAATTTGTAGTTATCCAAGGTGAAATAATCACTATGCAAATACTATAACTAAATGTATCTTTTATTTGAATGCTGAAAAAGATTACAGTAGAATGTTAAAACATTGCAAGGTATATTTATATGATTTATTTATGTAGATGCAAACATTTAAAGGACTATGTAGTCATCATATGTGACCGAAGTCATTGAGATGTGAAAAATGGTTCTTAGAAATACCTCAGTTCCAGTTAGAATCGTTCCCTTAAGTACCACATGCTGAGATAAATCTGCATGAAAATTAATATTGATTTCATATTCTATTTTGAATATGACAAAATTCTTTCTCATAGACGATGTTGTTCCCAGTCATGACAAAATAAAAAAGCTAGTAATGCACACATTCTCTTTTCATGAGCGTTCAGATTGTGGGTGTAGTTTGATACTGAGTGAAGTTTTAATGGCATTTGTGAATCTATCATTACTGTAACATTATGTTTCAAATCAGACATTAGAAGTTTGATTTGTCGAGAAATTTTCCAAATAGCTCAATTCAAGTTGGACGTATTGCTGAACATCCAGAGGCATTTGACTTGCTGCAACCAGTTGAGTCAGCCCGTAAAAATAAACCAGTAACAGCGCCGTGGCAGTAACAGAGTAGCGTTAAGAGCAGCTTAGGTGAGCTTCACTTTTCTGTTAGTGTTCAGCGCGTGTTTTAAATGTGCACCTCCACCTTCAAGCACAGAGTTAGTTTCTAGAGACCTGAGGCTGGAGACATCTCACGAGATGTCCAAAGAGTGAGAGGAATTTTGATGCCTTTACCTCCTTCAACTTATTTGCTTAGCTAAGTACTAAAGTTGCTGGTATAAGAAAAAGCCATTTGTTTCCAGTGAACAGATCATCACTTATAAATGGGCAATCTGTCCCTTCTTTCAAGAAAAAAAAAAAAACAGGAATTTTTACTATGATCAATTGTACAAAATGAGGAAAAGCATTCTACTCTAAATCAGTGTAATAATTGTCTGAATGTTTCCTGTTCATCTCCTCTGGAATTGCTTTTCCTCTTTGCCTTAGTGATGTCAGTCCTGTCTTTACTACTCTCCCTATTATTCTCACCCTCACTTTGGCTCCGATATAGCAGTGCAGACCATTCTGCTCCTTAGTGGTGTGGACATAATCTTTTATTTCTACTGACATATCCATTCATCCCATTCTTCATTTGCAAATTTACTTATTTTTTTGTCTGAGCTGCACCACACTTGTTCTTGCCCTCTCTTCCACAGCGTTTCTCAACTTTTAACTTCCTGACGTATATGAAATGTGGTGGAGTCATTCCTGGAACATTCTTCATAGTCTTGGATGTTTTGCAGCCATTGCCTCCCTTTTTCTGCTGCTGCTTTTGCAATAATATTGACTGCATCCTAGCACACAGCCCTTGGTTTGAGCCAGTCGGTAGCGGGCGGGTACTGTGTGTACATGGGAAGAACAGTCCTCATGCTGGGGAGTCAGGGTGTATTTCTGGCTAACAAAGCCTGTCCACAGTTGTCTCACTTTCCTCTTTTTCCTTCTCTCCATCTGCTCTCATTTAGGAGGGAGGAGTGAAGAAGCACACAGGCACCTTGTCTCTTATTTCCCCATGATGCTCAAATCTCCCCATGTGCCTCCTCTGCCCCCACATCGCTGTGCTGTGCTTTCTGCCCTAGTAGAGCCGAGACGTTCCTCAAACAACGCCAGTGTCGAACCACTGCTCCCAGGGGACATACTGTAGACATCCACAAAAACGCTGGCCCTGGCTTTGCTGACTCTCCTAGCTCAGATCCCAGACTCAGTTTTAGGCAGACATCTCTGATTTTCTCAAGACTAAATATTGCTTAGAGGGGAACATCTTTAGCCCATTTGGGCCCCAAACTGACTGCAAGAGTGGGTCTTCAACCCTAACCCTCAACAATAAACTTTTAAAACACAGAATACGGAAGCTTTCTACATTCTCTTACACATACGTGCAGCGTTTACAAAAATCTTATTTTGCAAATAGAGCAAATCCTCAATTAATTTTTTAAATAATTGTCATTTTGCTTTTACTTTTAACCAGTTTCTATGATAACTAGTGTTGTTATTTAATTAAAACTTAGACTCTTTTCTCTTATCCCTCACTGTCACAAGATTACATTTTTAATAAAACCTCGTATGTTTACAATTTAAATAGGTAACTTTCAAAGACATTCCTTGCAAAGATTTAATGATGAGAGGGGGCATCTTAGAATATGAAAAATATACAAAGTCAGAGAAATATTGACTGCATTTTTACGTATTATGTGTTAAGAGGTGCAGGTTTTATTCTACATCAGCATTTCCTAGTTGCTGTTTTCAGCACACATCCTTATTTTTCTTAACTGATCTGTAATATTGAGACAGAGATTGAATATTTCCTTATTACTCTTGAAATATGAGAATTTTTCATTAATCATATGAAATTCAGTGGTTTTTTGAGATTTAGGCTGAGCTGAAGGATTTATTCTGTTAGAGTTACAAGAAAAGACTACAGTGTTTTGAATTAGAATTATACGAAGTTGACCAGCTGTGCATTGTTTCTACTTGAGATTCACCTTTATGGATTTTAAATTGAAATTTGCTTAACCTTATTGAGGCAAACATTATAGTTTTATCATAGGTCAATACAATAAAATGGAAAATGTAATGGCAGCATGGCAGAAAAAATATTTATAGCTTAATAAATTTCTAAGCTTATTTTTTTTCTCTTTAAGATCAATTCACATTCTTTGCTAATATTTAATCAGTCACACTGACACAGTGATTTACGTGGCATTACCTCTGATGCATTCCACCGAAGCTCTGATTCTTAAATTATTTGTCTTTGAACTCATCGTGACCTATATTCAGTCTTCTGTGGCTGATGAAAATTACTTCTTCACCTTTCAATGCTGATGACTAAACCACCAAGAAAAGAAATATGCATTGACACTCCTACTAGCCGCATTAAGTTAGTCTTAAAATATTAATATATGAGAACCTTTTCATCTTGTCTACGTGATGTTGCTTTAGAGAAGAGCAGCAATCCGGGTCACACAGGTGTGCTTGACTTGTGAGCGCGGTGTGAGTGCCGCCTGTCATGCGCATTTCGGCTGTGGCAGCCAGGAGAGTAGAGGTGCTGGAGTTGGAAAAGCGATCACCATCTAGCAGTGGTCTCTGTGGGAAACTGTCAGAAACAAAGAGCGAACCAAGTGTGTCACGACAGCAGTACAACAGACACAGTTCAATTACTGTAATAGTATATGAGGTAAATTGACCTGTTAACACTAATTTGGATTCTTGAACTTTCTAGTATGCTATTTCCCTTTTGTCATCATGGTTTTTTCCATTTAGCTACTGGATATTCTTTCTGTTGCACGGGAGGACATTTTTTCCTGTCTACTTGCTTTTGCTGCCAAATGCTGAATCTCATGACTGGGAAAGAACAGGTGTGTGAGAAATACGTTATTGGCAAATATTCATTTTAATCATACATATTTGTATAATTCTTAATTATTTGTTTCAACCCGAGGCAGACATTTTCCATAGATTTGAAAATATAAAAAACTCCAGAAATTTAGACACAATTTGTATCCTGGAGCTGTATGCCCTCTGATGCTGTGATCGATATCATAGTAACATCTGTTGAGCATTTTCATGTGGTAGTGTCTTATGCACAGAGGGTGTAACAACATGCAATGAGAAATAAAAGGCAAGGAAGTTCGGACACTCTCTTTAGCTTCTTACTATTTACTGTGTAAAACATCACTCTTGTAGAAATACTAGTTCTTGAAACAGATCTCCTCACTCTGCAAACCCCATGGATGTGCGTTTCCAAGTTCACACAACTGGTTTTAGCCATGCTGTACCAACTTGTGATGCACCTGCATCTGCAAATCTTTGTATTCCCCACCTAAAGAGCACTGTGAAGTCCTGTCGGCTGTCTGCCCTGCAGCACCACGTGGTTTGGCATTGACAGTAAACGTACTGGAGGGCCCTTTCACAAAGGCTTCTGATAAACAGTGTAGGGCAGGGACAAGTCTCCATCAGCCCAGGGAGCTGGTACTTAGTCACAGGAGGTGGTAGGCACCCACTCTGAGTCCTACTCTAGCTTATCCTTATTTCTTTTATTTAAAATCACTTTACTGTTGATAACTGCATCTCAGACCTTAGCTGCCTCCCCGTGTAACGTGAACATGTACTAGTCTAAATTATCTGTTGTCCTTTAAGCCTGTCTTATTTCTCTTTCTTGTATGTCATTGCCAAGCCGTCCACTGAGAAGTTAGACCTGTCTCAGAGAAATGGTTTCCTGACTTATTTTTATATGAGCAGTACATATAGCCTCATGGCTCTCAGCTGTAGATAAACAGAAAGAATGTATATATTAAATGTATATATATTAAAGATCAAGTGCCTTCCCTCATTCCCACAAATATTGTCATCTGGCTGGCAGGCAAAAGTCAGAAACTCTCAGCAGGCAGATGTTATAAAAAGATTTCTCATATCTTCCAGTAGGATGCATCTCACGCTCTTCTTAGATGTAAAGGCGTGGTGTTTACCTCCTTTTCCTCTCTATATATGCACATTACGAAACTGTAAAAGACACTCTACAAGCTGAGACCTTCAACATTTCAACATGAGCCTCAGGGATTGCTAGTCTAGAGTAATTTGTAAAATGGTTTCAGTACTTTATTGATGAGATGCTCGACAATCTCTGCCTTTGTACCTGACTTATGAAATGTTGAGCTTACTTTATTATTATTATATTTTCTACATTGTTGCCTTTAATTAAATTGTAGAGCTGTCATCTTTGTGTACTTGGTTCCCAAAGGGGGAATTATAGCTAAAGAAACTATTACTGACAATATTGTCAGAAGAGAGATGTGAAGGTATTATATTCATGGTAATAACAGAAAAGGAATTCCCAAAGCAGACTTTTAATGTGTATGCTGTTCCCATTCAGACTGCAGGCCCCGTTGCTCAATTCTTTTTTTTTTTTTTTTTTGGCTAAAGGGAATGACAGTACAAGTTAATTTGGTCTGATTTGTCAGCAGCACCAAACCGTCTCTAAATCAGCTGTACAGGTGGTCTGCAGCCTTCAGTCTGAGGCCATAGGGGGCCAATATTATACCTACCACCACTTTTGGTAACCACGTGTTACCAGACACATAGCACGTTTTTCATAAGGGAAGAAAGCAAGTTTTATTTAAAGAATCCATAAAAAAGCAAACCAAAACCAGCTTTCCTGTAGTTTGCTTGTGTAATGGAGAAAGGAGTGGTATTATGAGAGGCATCAGGGAACTGAATAACCAGTGCCTGATTAGGATGCTTGTAGAAAACAGTTTGCGTATAACGAGCACTCTGAGGAAGCAGTGATTTCCAAACGGATTCTGGGAACATATGGAGTTATTTGTATGCAGCATATTGAAGTTTAGTGCATGAAAACAGGACAGAACAAGTCCTCTCCACATCTATATATTCCTGTGCTCAGAGTCTTGTTTGGGGCAAAAAGAGGAATGCATCAGATAAATTAAGCCAAGAATTTATTGTTAGTTCAATTAAGAGTATGATCAAAACACAACAAACCGTGATTACTGGTTCAGTTACAATTATACCATTATGCACAGCATTATGTTAATGAGATAATTTAGCTACATTTAAAAGTCAGAAGAAAAAAACCCCATGATTATCGAGTCTTTTTGCTTTTTGGTGCTGTGCTCAACCTGCTGCTGCTCTTCCAGGTGCAGAGGCTCTTATGGGATCACAGTGCGTTGTCAGCGGCCTGCGGGCCCTGCAGGGAATGGCTTGTTACTGATGGCGGTTTCTTCCTCCTCTTCGCTTGAGAGAATCATGCTGACATTTTCTTTGCTCTCCAATAGGTTTGGCTATTTCTGTGTTCCTTGAAACACTCTGTACCTTGCTCTGTGTTGGACAGCAGCCCCACATTTTAACTGATTTTACTACACGTAGAATAGATTTTGAGTATTCTCAGTAGTTGCTCGGTGTCCTTTCTCTTCCCCCCAAAACTGGTTTTGTCCAGCTCCCAGGTGTGCATTTTTACTGGAAACTGACCAGGGCTGGGTTGTTCGTCCTGTGGCTGCTGCGTCTCTGCCTCCTCCACAGGCCTGAGCTGCTTAGCCTGCAGCGTGGTTTCATTTCTGAGATCACCCTGGTACAGAGGAGAGCTCCTCCTGTTCTTATCTGTATCGAAATTATTAACAAAGTGCCTGTGTCTCGTGTGCAGGCACTGAAAGCTGCCTAAAACTGAAATGAATGAGGCAACGGCCACCTGCTCGCTTGAAGCCTCCTGTTGCAGCCAAAGCTAAAAAGCGGCTCTCAGCAAGCCAAGCCCTGGCAAGGCAAGCCTGACAGTTCTTGGGGCCTCTGTCGCTGATGATGAAGGCTGTGGCGCTGCCCCCGGTGTAGTGCTGCTGCACGAGTCCCGGTTGTGATTGAGGTTTCAGTTAATAGTTCATGGTTCTGGGCCCATAGATGAGATCTAAGAGCAAGGTAGGATTGTCCTGCCTGGGAAATGCTGCACCTGGGACGAATGGGACTTTCTTTTCTACCAGGATGCACCCAGCAGTGTGCACGGGTGTGCGGCATTAAATGAGAAATAGCTATTTATTTTACACATAAATCAAATCAAGATTGAACATGAGCGAATATGGTTTTTAGTATAATAATTGATATCCCATCAAATAAGAAATCTGTGAATTATCCTCATATAATTCAGTTAGTGGCTTGTGCAGAGAAAGAGTTAACTGCATGAGTTAAGCTTATTTTTTTATACAAAACCTCCAATTGTTTATTTGATTACGTAGAGTGTATTAATATTGTCATCAATGTGAATATAGTAATTCCCATAGTTGGGGCTAGTGCTGTAATGGTACTTAGAAATTGATTCCAAAAGAATGGTCAGGCAAAATAATGGGAAACTCAGATTATGCTGTCATGGGTAGGTGTCCTAGTGCTTTTAACCAACATATATTTACATGAGTAGTTTGATGAATAGAAAGAAAACGCATTACTCTTTTTCTTCTTTTGAGATATACTCTGAAAGACATTCACTACCAGAGGATGTGTTTTCAAATTAATGTCTGCAGTTAATTTAAGTAAAGTTTTTGGAGTAGGAAAATAAAATTACCTTTGATCGAAAAGTTTTGTAGGTACAGAAAGCTAATGTACAGATAAGAGCCAGTGCATTGTATTTGGTAATCATTTCTTCTAAATGAAGGACTGAAATTAATGCATGAATTGTTAATTAGGAGCCAGTTGCTTCCTGTATTTCATCACTTCATTGCAATGTGTCATACGCACAGGTTGTGAAAAGTGTGATTTTGTAGAAGATAGTACACTGATTTCCATTTGCTTTAATTCACTATTGTAAATCACTCCTCTTTTGTAGCTTAAGTAACAAACTTAAATTATTTTTAGAGCTGTTTAAAATACATTTACATCGATAGTGATATTTTAGCAGTATTATAACTTGCAGCATCTTTTAATTACTATGCTTGGGGATATGTTTGCCTAAGTAAAATAGATCCCTATAATATCCATAGTAAGTTGCTTAATACTTGGACTGTTGGTTGAATCACTGATGGGAGCATAGCATGTTCTCTAAGGTAATTGGTTGATGAATCTGCAGTCTAAATTTATACAATTTGATTAGTTCCACTGGCAGATAATTGGTAATTAGATAGTACACAAAATGTCATTTTCTTCCGTGCTTCATCTTTTAATCTTATTTCCTACATAGCATTTATTGGAATATAAAATCATAGACTAACATGAAAACAGCTTTATATCCTAGATAATGCCATGGAATAGAGAATTGGGATTGATTGTTATAATTTTTTATACTGACAGTAACAATTAATGTATTCCTTTTAAAGAAAATTTGATTTAGGTTTATTTTTCACCATAACATTTTAAAGACAAATAATCTAAAATGCAAACCTTTTATCTTGCAGGAATAAAGCATGCAATGTTATTGCATGTGTTGTTTGTCATGTTCACTTTCAGTGTTTTTTATTAAAAGTTGTTCTCTTTTTGAGGCTTTCACAATGGATTATTTTGACATATATGAAAATCTTATTGAATGTTTGAAATATCCATTACTGGTTATAAGTTGTAAGACAAATAACTGTAAAATTTGCTTATTAGCATAGCATTTGCTGATTAGCAGTGATGCATGTCCCATTATTCCAACATATAAGGCAGCAGTTACATTAATTTGGAGACCAACAGTAATTTGACAAGCCAAAAGTGGTCTTTAGACTGTTTAGTTTCTTGGTGTCTTACCAAGAAATACTTACCCAAGCTGTGGCTTCTATTCAGGATGAAAACCAAGGAAAGGAAATGTTTGGTAAGGGAGACTGTAAAACCCTTGATTCTGAGCCTGGCTGTGGAAGCATGTTAGTGAGCAATTCATTCCTGGTGAAATGAAAAAAATAAGAAAAGTAGAGTTGCAAAATAAATAAGAAATAATCTGATAGAGAGAAGAGTGCAACAAGTGTGGAAAAAGTTACATGATTTGGGCTGTACCCAAATTTAAAAAGCAACAAAGCCCAAGTAAGGAAGAAGTTACGCTAAGTCCTTGAATTCCCTAGAGCTTCTTTGGCAATTTATAGTTGACTAGGTTTATTTAAACTCTGCCTCCACTTCACTCATAATTAAAGAGCAACAAAGGGAAACAAAAGGTTTGAATATGCAAGTTCTTGCACTGAACATATTCACCTGTGTGCTAACACTTCATAAATCATTACCCCATGAGGATAGCAGTACTCTGAACCGATTTGGAGCACACATAAATTGCTTTGCAAAGTTACAGTCAGTGGAGAAGCAGGCTATATTAAGGTTATATAATTTTTCTGGTTCAATTAGTATTTGTAAAGTTCAAACCCCTTATAGCTGAGGAAAACCTCCAGTAAGCATCTGCACATCTTTATACTGATTGTGTATAAACCTATTTATGAAGCATAGGTATTGCCATGAAGATCACTGGGAATCGTGCTCTTCTGTGGCTTTTGCTAGGACAGATCAGGAGTAGCTCCGAGTTACTCCAAGTAACTCTGAAAGGAATGGAAAGGTGACTGAAGTGAGAAACAGATGTACAGCCTGACCTAAAGCAAGTCATAAAGGAGTTAATAAATAAACCAAAAATGCGCTTTGTTAACTCTGAAATGAGTGAGTGATTGAAAGCACTTGCTGTATTCGTGACATTTAGATTTAAGTTTTTGTAGTTTAATGCGTAACCTCCCTGGATTGTACGTGGTCTGAGTGCCTAGTGAGCACTGGCCTGGCCAGCGAGGCTCTCCTGCCTCAAGGTGTATACCCTGCTCCTGCCACGTGCTTCCTCTCCTCTGCGTCAATTCTGGAGTGTACCACTCCTGAGTTTGTTTAGTTCACCAAACATACAAATGGGTTTCTGCTTGCTCGCTGACTCAAAGAGAGGTTGAGTGAATGTCAGAGTCAGGACGTTGCCCAAAGAGAGACTGGGTTTGCACAGAACGAAGGAGATGGGGGCCCCGAGAGAGAGTGATTCCCACGAAGAAGCAAACAGAAAGAAAGACAAAGAGTAGATTCCGCTGGGCCTGTCGTGCTTGGAATGGGAAAGAGCAGCGAAAGGCTCGCTGCTCAGTCACACCAATGTGCAAACACAGTAGAAACCAATTCCATTGCTACTTCTGCAAAGCAAGATTTACTGACCTGGGAGATTTGCTCTGAAACGCCTGTTGGTGTAAGCTCTGCACCGTGTCTGGAAGCAGTTGCTGCCTCGCAGCCCCGGGCACCGCTGCAGGCACTCACTGCTTGGTTTGCTGTTTTATGCTGTCTCCAGCCCGTTTGCAGAGTGCAGTACTTCAGCATCAGGAAACCTGGGAGGAGCACACTGATGGAGTTTGTGCTATCTTTGTGTGTAGGAATAAAAAGGCAGGCCATATTAAGTCTGAAAGAGTACTCTGGAAACCTGTAGAAAGTGAGAATGAAACCCAGCCTTTTAATAGATGTTGGGCTTTTTTTATAGAATTCTAATAAAAATGGCTTCAGGTCAGTGTTTTGGAAAGGACCCTTTTCTAGATGCCTTAATGTATCTTAAAAGGAACCACAGTTAAGGAGGTTACTTAACAAAATACTGTCTTCACAAGTCCAGATCCCTTTCTTTTTGTTGCAATGGGGCCACTCAAGCATAAAGAGTTTGTTTATGCAAAATGTATTCTTTATGGTCACTGTCATAAATAGAAAAGAGATGTGAAAGAGTGATGTCTGTGGCTTTTTGATTTGGCAGACAGCCATATCCTTTCAGAGACAATGCAGAACTGATGCCCTAACACAATTTAATGTTTGAAACTCCAAAGTCAATGTGACATAGACCACATGGAGCAACTGCAAATCGCAGGTTATGTTTTCTCTGTTTGGGGAGGGAAGGTGATGAATGATGAGGGTGGAAGGAAGAAGTGCAAAATTCCAGTAAGGCATCTTAAAACCAGCCCAACTTCTCAAGGCTGAAGCCTGTTTATGCTCTGTGACTTACTTTGGAAATCATGGCTGGTTTGTCCCTGAGGAACGCCGCTTGTCACAGGTCTCCATCTGGACATCGAGCTGTTGACAACTATTCTCTGAATGCAACTATCCAACCAATTCCTTATCCACCGAACAGTCCACCCATGAAATTCTTAACCCTCCAGTTTAGAGAGAAGAGTGTTGTGGGAGGCTGTGTCAAGGGGTTTTACAGAAGTCCAGATAGATTACATCCGTTACTTTTTGCGTGTCTACTGATGTGGTCCCTCCAACATAGAAAGCCACTAGGTTGGTCAGTCAGGACTTGGCCTCGGTGAAGCCATGCTGGCTGTCTTGAATCACCTCCCCATGAGCTTTAGCACAGCTTCTAGGAGGATGTGTTCTGTGATCTTCCCGGGCACAGAGGTGAAGCTGACAGGTGAATAGTTCCCAGCGTCCTCCTTTCTACCCTTTTTAAAGATGGGCACAAGGGCTTTGCCTGACTGCCATGACTTTTCAGGTATTATGAAGAGTGGCTTGGCAACCACAGCCAATTCCCTCAGGACTGTGGGATGTCCCATTAACATAAATGAGTGCAACTATTGTGACAGCTCTGTTTTTACTTAACGCATTTCATGATTTGGCAATTTATACACCCATATAATATCTGGTAGGTCCACTGGTCTTTGCAGAAATCAATCTCCATTGAGTGAAGGTGTGCTAATGTCCTGGATCAGTAGGGAGCTATACTGTTCTTTGCAGTGTTTCCATTCGTTGATTTCAGCTAAGTGCATTGGTATAAGAAAAAGGTTTTTGTTTTTTTCTAAATGTTGCTGCACAATTCCCTCTTCCTCCCTCCCCCCCCAAAAAAGATTGAGTTGGGTTGGTTATCTATGACTCCTTCTCTTTGAACTATTTTAAAGTATAAGAAGATTTGTTGGTCTTTGTCTCGACACAAAAAAATTATTTAAAACAAACTGAACTGAGCCTACATACTTCAAGTCAAAATTAGGTGAGAAATCATTCCTCCAGACTCCATGTCTGTACCTCTGTCTCCTTGAGTATTTAATAATGTTCAGGGCTCTCCTAGAAAAACTGTGTTTCACTTCTAACTGTTATCAAAAGCACTAATGCAAAAATTTAATCTGTGTTGTGGTGATTAGAGACTGTTACAAAACTATGATCTGGTATTTATTAAGCCACAGGGAATTAGCTGTTAGTAGGATTTGTCTTTCCAACTGTTTGACAAGTCCAGTTTCAGAAAGCCTCTTAGAAATTATCTATCCTGATCTAGAAAGTGAAACTTTTAAGTCATTTTATAATAAAACCTAAGGTATGGTAGATGTTTTCTTTCCCTCTGCTTTGTGCAGAAAAATAAGGAGTGTAATTCTTGGGTGTGGTCATGGTTCTGAAGATTGGATCAGGGAAATCTGAGTCCCACAACTTGGTTACTCCTTTTTAGGAATCTTTCCTAATTTCCCTCTTAGCTCACTGATATTTCACCTTCTACTAGGAAGAGTATACTGGATGAAGTTCACCTTGAATTTTATATACTTGCTGCATGAGTCTCTCTGCCTTCTTTGTGAAGGGAAACAGAGGCGACTTTCAAACAAAGCTATATCCATACATTATGGCTTAAGCTGAAGGTACAGCTTGTGCCATCTGATTTTAAATTAGGCTTCAGTTTAAAATGAAAGCATCTTGCTTCATCTCAAATGTGGAATGCTAAGGTGAGCAAGGTTCCTTTAAACCTGCATAGAGGGGTGAGCTGGTGCAGGGCAGATACCTTTCATCTAGAGGTGTTACAGCACTGTCTCCCTGTGAAAGCATTGTTTTGGGGCAGTCGCTTTAAAATTTTAGCAGTGGGTGTTGACTGCATTTCTTGCATTTTTAAAAAAGACTGCCAGCCAGCAAACGACATGACGAAGAAAAGGCAGCTGCTCAAGACGTCCCGCTGTTTCAGTAGTTCAGGCTGCTGGGACTGATTTTCTAGGACGAGTTTTCAGAGGGACACCCCAGGACATTGACTCTGTAAAAGCTTCTCTTATTAATTTAGTGCCTTAGAAAGTGAGAAAATGTTAGGGTTTCTTACCCTACTCCAGGACAAACCTCATATCAACAGGCTCACGAACAAGTTTCCCTAGAGGAGGATTGGTTTTGGCACAGCATTGTTACTGGCATTTCTGGCAGACCCTTTCCTTTATGCAGGCTGCTTGATGGGGCTGTGGTGGGGTGGGCAATGAGGACCATCGGTACACAAATGTGAAACTGGAATTCCCCAAAATAAGAAAGACCTTGTTTCTGTTAAAGTAGGAAATTTTCTCCTGTCACTGCTTCAGTTCTTCCCCTGAGACTAAGGTGGAGAAAAATGATAGATGACCTATTCTTCCATTGCTAATGTCAGTTTTATCCAAATGCAGTTCATTATATTTCTTTCTTACAGAGTAAGATCTCAGAGGAGAAAATGATGCACCTGGCCCCAGCGTGCCCACTCGGAAAAGGGTCTGGATATTGGGAATGGTTCAACTTGATATCTAATTGCAGTGTAAGGCACAATAAATAATTAAAGATGGATACTTTTTATTTTATTTCTTTAGAGCAATAGTATAGAGAAAGAGATAGTGGCTAGTCAAGTTCATGGAAGAAAAATCCACTGAGGGACATATGTGCTTCAAGACCTTTCTGAGAACTGTATTCCTAAAGGATAAGAGAATGAGAACAAAATATGACTACACGCCTTTCCTGATGATTCAAGGGTGCATGATAGAAGAAACTAATTCTGGGATAGATGAACAAAGCCTGAGCCATGTCTTACAGAGCACATTGGTGATGTTTGTAGACATAGTACTGTGTGATTTACCATATCTTGAGATTTATTCTCACATAGTAATTGCAATAATAAGAAAACATTAAAATATCATCATACAAATTTAGAGCTTAATATGAACTTGTTTCATCACTTTTATTGCCACTCTGAAAGTAAGGTGTTCTTACTGAAAAGGTACCGTATAATCTTCAACCTGACTGAATTTGATCAGAACTTTTCCTTTCAAATATGGACTGTCTTTGGGAAAATATCAAAAGAATTGGTATCACACAGATATTTTAAGTGCTTAATGTTTTTATTTATGTCTTTGAAGGTATAGAGAATTACTTACTAAATTTCCAGATACTGACCTGGGAGGGAGGGTCCAAGAATTTTATAAGACAGGATTACAATTCAAAGCATTCTTGGCAAATTGAAAAAAAAGGTCTAATATGAAAAGCTATAGTCGATTACGAAGAATTCAAAATACTACACTTAGGAGAGAAAAAATTGGAGAATGACCCATTAGTATTGCTATTGTAAACCTAGTGGTTTACAAGCCTACATTTGTTAATCATAAACTGAACATGAATCAGAAATGTTCTGCCATTGTGGAAACACCAAGCCTCACCCTGAGGTGTGAAAGAAGGGAAGTGTTCAGAAATAGGAAGCAATCCTTCTGCTCGGGGTTAATAAAGCCTCTGTTGGAGTCATTTTGTCACTTTTTAACATAAACCTCCAGAAATGTACTGATGAGCTGGGGAGAGTAGAGTGATGGAAAAAAGGAAGGCTCCAAAGTCTAGAAAATGTAACATATGAAAAAGAAATGGAAAGTTATTTTAACTGTTAAGAATAGAAGACTTGAGACGTGGTAGGTCTTCCAGTGCTTTAAAGAAAACTGAAGAGAAAGACAGGAAAATCCCTCCCCCCACCCTCC
>VWPV01022838.1:143832-170310 GCA_013389885.1 Geococcyx californianus
CTCCGCCACCGCCCAAGGAGGTTGTGCTTCTGTTGCAGAAAGTGAGATTTCTATAAAGCCTCAATAAAAACTTGGCAAAGTGAGGACAGTGTGAGATACTCTCTTGTATAACTTTTAGAACTCTATGATGTCTTCATCACTGAAGGCTTTTATGAACAAGATATACTGTCATCTACCAAAAATGGGTTAAGTATTTTTAATCCTTTGTTGTAGTGAGAGTCTGAGAGCAGAGACTGCTTAAAGGCTCCTCAAACTATTTTTTATGTTATTTTCTTTATTACTCATAAAATAACAACATGCTCAGGATTAAATTTTTTTCTCCCTGAAAAGGTTTAGATTTCTTTTTAATAAACTTTTTGGCAATGATATAGTAAATTTGATACTGGCTTACAGTATCAAATTTGATTTATGTTTTGCAAAAGTACGTGTACATCACTGAAGGACAGTGCCATACAGGCCTCTACCATAAACATGCTTTTGTAAGTTTTCCCCGTCGTGAGATAGATATTAAAAACTATGCAAAGTAAATATGTTTAATCAGTATTCATAGAATCTTTTCCCAAGGGGAGAGGTGCTACTAGATGCTACCATGCTATGAGTGATATCCTTGAGCTGAGAAGAGGAGCAGTAAACAAGTTAAAGTGTTTTATATTACCGAGTGTAAGAAACACTAGCATTTGAACTGACTTAAATACTTTTGAAAGTAGCAATTTTGATGCTTTAAAAATGTTTCTGTAAATCCACAGCTACTATTAAGACAGCAAGTTCTTAAGCATCTGTAAGCAGTAAAGTTGACATCTTTCCATACAGGAGGGTCAGTGGCAAAAAACCAGTGCCCAGAAACGGAAATTAAATGCAAGTCTAGCCCTAGACAATAGTGCAATACATACTTTTCAAGCACCAGAGGCAGCACTAAAATGTCAATTAAAGCTGTTAACATTCTCATCATGGAACGAGCATGTGGCAGGTCACTTTGCCTGATGTTCTTGCAAATGATATGCACAAGGCATAAATACAAGATGTTACGGTCATGCTTTTCCACAACACACCATTTAGAAATTTGATGAGAGGAGAAGAAGAGCCAAGTAGACAATATTACCAAATATTCTGTCCATCCCCTCCAGCTGTTTACTAGAGTCCAAATGAATCTATCCAGTTGGAAAATATACCCTCCAAATTACTGAAAATGAGATTTTCTATTCAATCGTTGTGATGTTTATGACAAAGACTGTGGAAAAATATGGTCTCTCTTTTTGATTTCCCATTGTCATTTTTGTGCTTTTCATTGGCACAAAGATCAGAATGTGTGTCTGTATGCATGTACAGAGGAACAATGCTTGCTACAGAGCATTTACCTGAATCTTCAATACATACAGCCCTTTCATTGAGCTGTTTCCAGTGTTGGCAGAAGTTGTTCTTGAGGGAAAAATCTAAGCATCAACAAAACGTGTTTCTGGTTAGATAATAAAACCTTGGTGCAGTTGATCAGCTGGCAGTCTTCCAAATAAGAATCTGACATGCACCTGCTTCATTTGTTTTATGCAGCTTCTCCTTTAGTATGCTGTAATGTTCAGGGAAAGCAATCAGGTTCTACTAATCAAATTGCTAACATTTCTTTATTTAGTTCAAGAAACTGCAGACAGAAATGCCAGGCTGCAGTTACAATACGGGGATTCTCTCCAGAGGATTGGAATGTAATTAGAAATATGCCAAGTTTTTTCAATAGAAATTCTCTAAAACAGAAGCCTGTGGGTACCAATGCTTTTGGTAGCTAAAACTGCTCTGTAGGGATGGATGAATATCAAAATACAGCGGAAATGAGATATTAAAAGACAAACAGACTTACTACAAATTCACTTTGATCTTTCATCTTATTCACATGGATAAATATCAAAAATATTAAAAACTGAAACCCCAAAATATGCAGAAAGCTCCAGCTTAAAACCTCATTATATTGTTTAGAGCGGCTTAAAAGACATTTCCTCTTCTTTTGACGTTTCTTCTGGAATTTTTATTCTCGTATAATCACATTCTGCCTACAGAAAAACTTGCATGGTTTTTGGAATCCAGGAGTCAATCCTTCTAGTCATTCTATTTGAACCCGTTGTTGTATATGTTGTTAGAGTGATTTGAATCTTCAGAATGTAACTAAATATGATCTAAGAAATAATACTATATTGAGTGGAGCACTATAAAATATATTATTAAAGAAAATAAGAAAATAAGCAACAGAACTTCATAGGATGGCTAATGAATTCATGCAACATTTATTTCTACTCTTTTGACTCTTCCCAGACTTCTCAAATGATTCAGTCTGTTAACAGCAGTGGAAAGTGGTTGAATTGCAGCTCACTTACTAACAGCTTTTATGTATGTGGACTGGTGTGTGTATTTAGCATGGAAGGACGTATCTGCCTGTCCTATTCCTAGTTAAGATAATCCGGGTATATCACTGAAGATATCCTTTTCTTAAACTTGTGGGGTTTACAAGTTTGATTTAATTTCTAAAGGTAGTTGAAAAAGTATTCTGTCCTGCTTCAAATTCCAGTTGATTTTCCTTTTTAATTAACCTTTTTTCCCTGCTTCATAGCCTTACTTTTTATTGTTTAATTGCTTGAAAAGCAATGATGTTTTTGACTTAGCATTCAACTGTGTCCCAAAATACATTGTTGAGTTTGGAGCTCAGGGTGGGAATGTGGAAGTGCTTTTCTGAGCAGCGCTGTTTGAGCTGTAGCTGCTTGCCCTGCAACAGGTAGGGAAGCCACTGTCAACAAGATTTAAAGTTGCTGTTGTGTTCACATAGCCACACAGAAAAGCTTGAGAGAGAATTGTGATTTTTTTTTTAACTTAAGTACCAACAGTTACAGGACCATAGCGTATACTGTGTATGATTAATGTTTGATATCTGCATCTTTTTGAGGTATTTTAACCACTTGTCAGATGAAAAGTGTACTGCAGTGTTTCTAATTGTGTGTATTTTCAGTGTACCAACGTTTCTAGCATTGAGTCTAAGATATTGATGTCATATAAGTACTTAGGTTAGAACACTCAGCAGGATTTTCAAATACACTGGGCAGCTGAGAGAATGATGTCTTTCAGTGTAAAAAAATCCCACTATACTAAAATTTCTACATTATCAAATAATGTCTCTTGGCTCTCTCCGTGGTTTCTGTTTTGATCACCTGGTAACTGGTGATGAGTATGGATATTTTAAAGGAATTGTTGACTTTTCATATGAAAATTGCTACTGAAATTGAGAAATGTTTCAGAAACTCAAAGATTTTGTTGTGAATGTTTTTACTTCTGACAGGTATTGAGATAGTACAAGAGGAAATGGTCTCAGGTTGCATCAGGGGAGGTTTATACACAACATTAGGAAAAATTCGGTTACTGAAAAAGTGGGGAAGCATTGGAACACGCTGCCTGGGGAAGTGATGGAGTCACCATCCGTGGAGATGTTCAAAAAAGGTGTAGACATGGCACTTCAGGGCATGTTTTAGTAGGCAAGGTGATGCTGGCCTGTCATTTGGGCTTGATGATCTTAGAAGTCTTTTCCAACCTTAATGATTCTATGAAATATTTTAAGATTTAAATACAATTTGTGAGAAAGTTTACATAGATTTTATTAGATGTTCAAAAATGAAAAGGACACCAGTCTGATTCTGCATGAACATTTTATCTTTAGTCCTGTCTATAAAATATCTTGCTATTTTCTGAAAGTTTGTGAGATTTCTTTCTAAACCTAGCCCTACCTTTGCCATTAATTTTATGACAGTCGATTTTATCGTGGTGCACACGTCCAATATGGCCAACTCATATATGAAAAGGTTAACAAAGATATTTTTCAATGAGGTTTAATGACAAATAATAAAAATATTGGTTATGTCACTTCAAAAAAACATTCCCAAGATACCTGAAAAAAAGACAGCAGCAGGAATGAAGAACTGTGATTCAGAGCTCTGGCTGTGTAGCTGCACACCTTCAAGGCCCAGGTTAGAGACTTAACAAAGTAACCCACAGCGTGAGACAGAGCAGCATGTCCAGAGGTGGCCCAGCAGTGCTCTTCCAGTGCTCCACTGCACTGTGTGGACGTAGCTATTGCTGAACAAACTGACTTAGGCAATTCTTATGTATTTCTTTTTTAAATGAAAAAAACGTTACATTAATATTTTTATGGAGCAGATTTGGTGGATGCTGTGGATGCTGTCTTCATGGTAATTAGTTGGAGAATAAGATCAGATGTGGATGTGTGTCTGCATCAAAATGCTTAACTACAATTTTTGGCAATCTTTACCCAAAAAAGAATTCTAAGTTTATCAGATCAAGATTTCTGGACTATGATATACTGTCTTGGTAAAGCATTGGTTTGTCAGGGAAGCAATAAAAAACCAACCTAATCTACCACACTCTTAAGTGTGTCCTTTTTATTGAAACTAGCAGTATCGATGTACAGTAAGTAGGCTAATTATAGGAACATCAGACTGGCAAAATTTCCTTTCTTGGAACCTCAGCAGGCATTAAGGAAAAAGAGGGGAGGGGAAGGGAGAGGAGAGGGAGAGGAGAGGAGAGGAGAGGAGAGGAGAGGAGAGGAGAGGAGAGGAGGGTAAGCCATACAGAACACCTTTTTTAACATCCTATAAACCACTTAATTTATAGAAACAAGCAATTTCTTAAACAGGAAGTGTCTTTACCTTCTAAGAAAATGCAGTTACTTTTGCTTAATGAAAGAAGTAATCACTGTCTACTTTTGGTAAAATAGTCTTTTTAGGGCTACCTGAAGACTGTGAAAAACTTGGATTCTATCATGAAGAACCACATGCCCGCAGTTGAAACAAATGTGTCTCAGGCTGATCTTAAACAATAATAGATGGAAAGGCTAATTTACCACTGCTAATTTCAGCACTTTAACACCTGTTAGCAAGTAGCAGACGTTCCTTAAAGTGGTTGCCAAAAAGCTTCCTTTGATACTGTTTAAATCTTCCTCCTTCAGCTAAGCTATTAATAACAAGAAATTAGGACCTCAACTCCTCATTTTCTGTCTGTGAGTAGTAGATGAATCTAACGCTCTGTTTTAGAGATTTCCTATGAAAACAAACAACACTGCACCTCTATGAGGTGACAATCATGTTCTTTTGCCAAGATTTTTCAAATATCTAAAATTAAGACAGAATTTGGGTAGAGATCCAACCAAATATACTTCAGAATATTACATCACAATCTGTTCAGATGGTGTTTGTTATATTGTCCAGTTTGAAAGTATTAACAGAAGCAGTTGCTGGGTTTGGTTTTCTCAGATTCTTCAAGAAAATACATGGGGGCCATGAGTTAACAAGCAGTTACCAGAGAGTCACCGTCATTCTGGATTTTGTGCTGAAAATTTGAGACTTGTAGCCAGTTGTAACTTTTTAGGTCCTGCATTAATAACCCCTTGTCTCAGGAGAAGTACCTGTTTGACTTTCTCCAGACGAGTTTATTAAGTTGCATGTAATGTTTTGAAGTATGTGTCTTTCAAACAGCCATGAAAATCCTGGATAAGGAGAAGCTATCCTATGTGGCAGCCAGCATAATTCATAATATAATAGTGCTGGTACCTGGCTTTCATGATAAAAACAGCAGAGAAGGAAGATGTTTTTCATGTATGTTTGTGACTTTTCCATTTTAGTGGTGAATCTGTATTTCTGTCAGCCAGTGCCTCGGTTCTGTGGAGGCAGGACAGAGCCACGGTCCTGTGTGCTCGATTGGCTCTGTGACCTCTTCTGCTTTTGTTCTTGTGTTTTAAATAGTGCTGACGTCGCAACATCAGTTTTTGTTGTTGTTTCCTGCTTATAAAGAAGTTGATTTGCTGCGTACGTCCTTAGGTAATACTTGTTGCGCTCAGTAATTGCTGTTACGTTCTCTACGGGGGGACTGACCACCTCACTACAATACCAAGAATATAGACACATTTTTCTGTGCTCTGACTTTGTCTCTATTGCCAGGATTGTGTTGCTGTGACTTTGATGCCTAATCCTGCCCTGAGTTACAGTCCTGTGTAGGTGGACATTGCCCTACTGACTGCCATTTCAAACTGTCACCATGTGTCATAGGCTGTGCGCTGTGAATCATGGCCCCCACAGCTCTGTGTGCACCAGGCTGAACACTTGAAACTTCTTTCTTTCCCTGTTTTTTCAGCATGCATTGATTATAAATGATAATCCATATATCTAAGTCCCTCTGACATTTGGACTACTTGGAAATCCAAGTCCAAATTTTGGAATTACTGATTGAAACTGAGATTTTCATCCTGAGTCTATGTTAGTCCAGGAATATATATTTTGATATATACTTGATACGTCCATATATATGAATTTTGGATATAATATGAACTTACCTCTCTGCCTCCGACCATCGTGTTACTTTCTTGCGAGTTTTGTCCTATGGTAAAAACCTAGGACAATATCAATAGTAAGCCAGAAAATGCTCTCGGTATACATTCAGTTGTTCTCATCTCAATGAAGCATATTGGTGCGTGCAGATTTCAACTGTATTTTTGAAGAGCCCACATAAATAATCTATTTTAGTCACCTAGCAAATTTGAAATTTACCTCTGTGTCATAATCAGTTACAGGATTAATCATCTGTCGTGACATCACTGCCAATGAGTAATACTTTAAGGTTTTGTATTTCGAGTTTATGACCTTGCAGTCAAAGCATACTCAGGAGATGCATTCTGGCAGAGGGAGAAATTTGTCTTCTTTACTGTTTTTGTGATTTTGCTGCTGCTTTTTCTATCTTGCATTAATAGTGATTTATATTTCATTCCCCTGTATGTGATATGATATTGATGCTGGAAAAACAAACATGGCTTTAACTCTAGGTCATAAAGGATTCTCTTTTAAATGTTTAGAAAAGTATATATCATTTACAATAATTATTTTCATAGTGAAGTTAATTATAACCAATCCTTCGTTAGGATGTCAATGAAAACAATATGCATAAGTTACAATAGCATTAACACTGCTTTGCTTGCAGGTTGGGTTTTTTCCTGCAGTGTGATTTCCACGTGTGATATGTTGAGGGAGATGTAATCTGAAGGTATGTTGTTTCCATATTGATGTTATGCAAAGTGTTAAATTAATAATCTATTTCAGCTTTATTGTTCATAACCTTATGACGAAGACAAAAATGTCTGAGCATGCAAGAGAAGGGCTAGAGGCTGCACAAACAGATAAGATGTAAAAACTGTTAGAACAGTTGTGAATCAACCATGTGTCTTGGGATACAGACATCAGGGAGAGATGTTAAGCACTTCATCATTCCTGCCCTCCAGTGTCTGATGCTTCTGATTTCTTCTTTATTGATTTCAACTAAAGAAAATACAGAAGAGTATAGAGGTGACCCATTTGGTTGACAGATACACGTGTTTGTCTTGTACTACCAGCAAATAATTTCGACGTCAAGAATAATGGCTGATAGGCAAGAGATAAACACAATTTCCTGTGATTTCTGAGATTAGTGAATCAGCAGGTAGAAGTTAAAGACACAGTCTGCTTTCATAGTTTCCGTTATCTTTTATTCAACAGACTGAAAATTTAACGAGATACTGAGAATTGTAGAAAACAAAAATAAAAAAGAACAAACAAACCCCAGCCAACTAACAAAACAACAAAAAAAATACAATAAAAACCACCCTAAATTACTAAAATTATTGAACTTTAATTGCTTTGCGACATATTCTGTACTGTTAACAGAAACAGCAACATACATCTTTTCAACCTTGTATGATTTTATAAGCCTGATCATTTCATAAGTTTCATGTTACTGATGTCCTGCACAATATATGATTATTTTATAAAAATGAAAATTGGGTACAAAGTATTATGACCAGTTGCAGTTCTGATCCTTGAAGATCAGACGCTGCTGATACAGGAACATATGCACAAGTTGTGGAAGGTGTAGCTGATGATGTTTTAAAAAAGCTGTACATACAGTGCTCCAAATTTCAGCCCCTTCTAGTCCTGATAAGTTGATGGAAGTATAAAAAATAACCACTAAAGACTATACAGGAGTATATAGTTCACAGCACTTCAGGAACTCACCATGGAGCAGTCCAATTCCGTGCTATACTTCCAGCAGCTCTGCAGATAAGCTAAAAATTAAAGGCCTTAGAAAATAAAGATGATTACTTTCTTGTGATCGTTTGCATTAAAGAGTTAGATTCTAAATATTTCTGATCATGCTGTTTCTCATAATTGGTGCAAGCAATGCATAACATGCCACCTGCCAAGCAGGGTCATAATGGTTATCTCCTTGCCCTGGCTGCTGAAAATTCTACTCAGTGAACATATTCCAATTCTTTTCATGCATTTTTGCTCTGTTTTCTTCGGTGCTTATTTCTGGAATGAATGTAATTGCTGTTCTTTGAGTGCTGTCAACATTTTGCAACAAAATAAACATGTGTTCCCTCAATAAGTGACAGTTAGTAAGGCAACTTTGTGTTCACATGCTTTTTTCTGTATTTTACATAGATTTGTAATTTTGTCTTTGAGGTCTGAGGAATGTTGCTCAATATATTTTGAGTGCCACTGTAGATCAAAGTAATTTTTATATAAACAAGCTTTTAATATGGCAGTGACTGACTGACAATGAACAGAATGTCTTAATTTTTATATGAAAGAATTGTGAATAATTTAATACAGAAGCTATCAAATTATCATTTACAAAAATATTAAAGGGCTTTTTCCTTTCTCTGTTCTTTCCATGCACTACTCCATGCCCATCTACTAGATTTTAGCATATGGCTTGAAAGTATGAACAAGAATGTTGGAAGTGAGTGCTTATCATTGTCAGCATTGTTTCTCCCTACAAACACTTTAAGAACTCCTATGCTGTGATTTATTTGTGCACCTGATAGTCCTCCTCGTCTATTGCATTTTATCATAACTTTTTATCCCAATTTATACAAACCTTCAGTTTGCAAAGATAATTTGGAATTCTACCATATACTTGCAGTCCTTTCCAAACTCACGCCATCCACATCTCTGGCAAGTATATATTTACATGCAACTAAGTCGTTACTATTATTAATTAAATTATTATTAATTAAAAAGCTGCACAAATCTAAACCCTGGAGAGTTTCTGCCAGGTAAGCTTCCTTTCCTTTTGGAAATAAACTATGAAAAACCCATTTTGGGCTATAGTTATTCAGTTTTTGAAACTGTTTTACCCGGCCACTGCACTTGTCAAGTGCTGATAAGAATTTCAAGTGAGATGCTGCCAAGCTTTCATAAGATCAGGTTGCAAGAGTGTTTACATCTCAAGCACAGAAGGTCCACTACCCTGTTGGAAAGGAAATTAAATTGGTTTGACTTTTTTTGAGTTGACAAACCTGTACGGTATGCAGTTTTTCTCTACTACCTTCTAGGTGATTACAAGTAAGTGGATAATATATCACAGAAACTTTGGGGGAACTAAAGCAATCTGTCTATAATTTTCCCTTTTCTTTCTCTTTCTTGCTTTATTATTTGTTGAGGGGTTTTGCCTTTTTTTTTTTTTTTTTTTTTTTAACACAGGCACTCTATTCTGAGAAATCACTTGGGCCAGTTCTTTAAGTATCCCTGAATAAAACTGAGCATATTCCAATAACCTGGAAATAAGCTGCTTTTCAGACAGCTTCCTACACTGTTTACTTTTAAGGAAGCACACCATACTTCAGATTTTATTTCAGCTAACTTTTTAGTACTTAACATTTAAAAAGCCTCAGTTTTTCATATTGTGAAAGTCTGAGGCATTTCTTAGTGGATTTAGTTTTACAGCTACATTTGTATGAACATTAAAATGGCTCATAGCAAGGAAGTGATAAGAAGGAAGACATAAACAAGTTTTCACTCAAGAACTTAGGAGAAAATCAGACTGCAATGCATTTTATACTTTATACTTTACCTCTAGCCTCTTTATTGATTATTGGTTTATTTAGTATTTAAACACCATCTTGCTATTTATAAGGTTTATCTGACCACTAATGCATACCTATTGGCATGTGCAGGACACTAATGGAAAGAATCATTGATGCAATTGTTTTCTCAAGGTGTGAAACTTAAAGAAAGGAAAAAATGATTAGTCACAGAGACAGAGTGAAGATTTGGGAATTGCTTTTCTGTGCCTATCACTAAAAAAATAAAATTAATATTTAGAGGCCACTATTACTTACTGTAGAAGAACAAGGGAAAATAGAGCAGCCATCTTTGCATTACTTAGATTTTGCTCTGTGATCTAGTCCTCTTGTGTGATGGAACTTTGAAGGGCTGTGACAGGTCACTTTTGCTGTTTGGTGTTTCTTCTTAGTGCGTGTCCACACCTCATGCAGAATGACAGTCAGATGACTTAGTTTTAAAATCACAAATTTACCTTCATAAATTGTGTTCAGAAAAGGAAATTATTCTGTACATTCATTACCATCCTCCCTTTTACATCTCAGAACTGTGTTTATTGTACTTTTCTTTGGAAGACTCCAAGAATATAACTTTCCTGTTTAGTGTTGATGTATACATTAACATATAGATAAACCTGAAAAAAATAATAACTCCAAGTCTATTAACTCTTCATCCTGTGTTGTGTATAGAAGACTATGAGTCAGTAGTTCCTCTCCAAAGGAGAGACTACCAGATAATGTGACTAGAGTTATACTTCAGTAAAACAGGCATATAACAAAGGTGGGGAGATTAAATATACCTACTTATATCCAGGTATTTATACGTTTTGACCAGTGCTTCGGATATACCTGGTTGGCTGTATCCTCACAGGAATACCCAAGATCTGATGCATGATCTTCAGCTATGCAAACCTGCACTCACATTTGCATGGAATTTGCCCTGATGCATAGTTTTATTAGGCTTTGATGGAAGCTCCCTTTAAGGCTATTAATAGTGACTAGTTCTGTAAACCAATTGTGGGAGTGTTTTAGGCTAATGCGTTTTTAACAGTATCTGTAGTTATTATTTTTTTAAGGAAACTTCTTGGTTTGGCACCAGAATACATGCACTGATATTGGCACTGGCATAGGTAGGGAAACCATGCAGCATGTTAGTGTGAGTGAGTAGCTAATGGATATGATAAGAACAGAATATAGTAAGAGAGAATCAGCAAAAATGTTTTTTAAATCAGCTGAAATGGTGAAGGTAGTTTCTGACCAAGAATAATCAAGTGTTTTCACAATATGGCTCTTTAACCTTTTTCGAGATTTTGGTACTGTTTGACAAGATCTTTTATCTTTGCAGAAGAATAAAGTGGATATAAACTAAGGTGCCATATGCTGAGATCTATTTCTGTTCTTACTACATACACTCAGACTTCAAAGCCACGTCCATAACTACTATGGCCCAAGTTAATTAGCAAATCTTACTTTTCTATCAGATTAAGCATGTATATAAATTACTTACACTGTGAATCCCATTTTCATCTCTCTTCAGAATGATAATGTAATGTTTTGGGTTTGTTCTTTGTCTGCAACAGCGATGCAGGAAGAGTGCTCTACCAGGCTTTTCTCTGTCCCAAGTGAGGAGGTGAACTGTGAACGGATTCCAAAGGTGTAACTTCTCATGGAGCATTCTGCATGACTGTGAGTACCAATAACTGTACTGATAACCTGATAACTTCTGTTTGTGTGTACATTAAGAATTAAAACATGAAGTTAAAAAAGACAGTCTGGGAACTGAAAGAGCTTAGTGTTGGTTGCTGAAGCTTGGCTCACTGTTGACTTCTTCAGTTGTAGCAGCTTTGTTTTGTCTGTGCGTCTGTTTGCTGTAAAGCGGAATTTGCAGGAAGGATTGGCAGGCGCTTTTGGAGGCACAAGCGCTGTGTGGGCATAGGTTGGTGCTGAAATGGCAGCTTCTAGCTCTGTGGGTAATCATGCCACGTTTTTGACGTGGCTTACAAACCATTGGGATAGGACTCTCCTGTCCTACAGAAACAATGCTATCGAGATCATGCTTCAATTTCCAGCTCTTTCACACAGTCAGAGGACTGAATAGTTAACAGGAAAGTACTTACATTAGATTTGCAGTTCTCAACACTGAGTCCTCTCCTGAAATAGGTGCCTTTCAGGCACAGAGCTGTAGGCACTTTTATTTTTCTCATCCTTTTCTTTAAATGTGCTAAAATCCCTTGTGGATCTGGGTCAGCAATACAACAGCAGTGCTGTACAGATAAAAAAATATGTGCTGTACAAGTATATGGAAATATCTATGCGATCCTTCAGAAATAAAGTTCTATTCATAGCTAACTGTTACAGTTCTATCAGTGGTTAACACAAACCTACAGGGAATGCCTTAATTTTTATGACTACTTTACAAACTTACAGAGAGAGCAGACCTTCTTGAAATCACAAAAAAAAAGGTCTTATAAAAGTGACGCAAGTTCAGATCAAATTCTGAATGAAATGTAAATCTTTAAAAGACTAGATTTCTTTTTAGCTTCTAATGAGATCTCATCTCATTAAAAATTAACACCTTTTTATTATACTTAATTTACTTATAAATCTTATTGCCACCCATTACCAACTTTCATTGACATCTCAATCAACCTTATGATTAAATCTATTTTATTCACGCTATTCCTTTCCTACTGATTTTAATTCAACCTTAATTACTTACTTTTTTTTCCTTGAAAATTCATTCAAGTATGAGTACTTTCTCATTGCTTCATGTGTCATTATTTTCATACATTTAAACTTGGCTAATTTTGTAGCTTCCATCTGAGTCTTTTTATTACAGATATGCCGTGGGTTTTGAGAAAAATCTAACATTTCAGCATCTAGGAAGATTTTCTGTAGAAGGTGTCTTCTGAACTCCCACAAGAGCAAAAATACAAATAATGAGAGCTATGTTTTACATCACACTACCATTTTTTTGCTAAATAAAGGGGACCTTAATTGTAACTGAGTAGTCACTGAACGTCAGCCCTGACCTGTGACAGGGTAATAAACTTGAAAATCATAACCAGGTGAAATAACCAGAGGCAAGCAAAAGAGTCCATCTATTTCCTATTATTCTAGTGTGACAGAAAATTATTAGAAGTTCGTGTGAGAAGGTTATTTTTGTTATTTCACCTGATTATTTCTTGCTCGCTGACATATCATATGCACTATGAACTAATAACAGACAATACAAAAAAATAAGAATACAGAGATTTTAATAAATATTAAACCATCTTGCAAATAGAATTAATCCTTATTTTTCAGGAGTTTATGTGGCTTACTATGTCTCTGTATTTCCTAGAATAAAGTTATTTTTCATGTTCTTTAAAGTTTGAATTTCAGCCTATTTAAAGTGAGTTAAGCATTGTGCCTATTACTTCTCTTCATTGCAGTGATGCAAACCAAAATATCTTAGTGTATCTCAGTGCATTTCTTGTTGAATATGGGTTTGATGTAGAATTTGCCCCACTGAGTGTATTTGCAGTAATACAGAGCATTGCTGCTCTTGGCAAGACAAAATCTCAGTAAAGGCAAACATCTTGAGTGTTTTTGTAGATACACATTATAAAAAAGGAGAGTCAGTTGTTCTAAGAGCTACAACAAATATAGGTGGGTTTGAAGTAGTTAAGGAAACAATAGCAAAAAGTGTTGCACTGATTAATTTATTTATAAAAATGCATGCTTACTTTTGCTTTCATTTGAAGTAGGTTGGTTTAGTCTTAGGAACACTATAGGTAAATATTTTTAATAATAGGTTGGCATTTAGCATGTACATTTCTTTAAGCATTCTCCAGAACACCTGAGCTTTGAAATACAGTCATTTTTTAATACAGTAATGGCTTGTTCTAGCATCTGTCTTCCAAACTCCTGTCAGTCATGGCAAATGGTACACTTACTTCTTTGTTTAATTTCTTACTGGTTTTGGCTGTACAGTAAGAACTGGCTATAGAAAACTATTTTAAGGGGAAATGCTATATCATATTATGCCATCATTCATTCACACTTCCCGTGGCATGACAATATTCTTTTATGCACTGGTTTTGCTAGTCTGCCTACTTAATAATCAGATAATAATCATAACACAAGTTTTCTGTAATAAGTCTACAAATCTTCAAGTTCCCATTGTATCTTATTTGGAGAAATAGTTTTAATATTTATGTTTCTCTCAGCTTACATGAGCACTATCACATTACTTGAAATTGTATTTTCCTACGGTGATTCCCACAGGTGAGGACTCTCCGCAACTTCAAAATTATTTTGTCCCATTTGGCATGGGTAGATTTTGCTGCAGAAGCTTGTCAAACATGTGAAAGTGTTTGGTCTTATATTAAACATCTTCCTCAGTTGTGTCTCTCGATCCTGCCTTACTGCTTCTGACCTTTTCGGACAGAGAGTGACTGAGTCCTGAGCCTATGGATTCCTCTGTTTGCATAAAAGTGAAATGACTATATGACACAAAAGGATATGTTTCTATTACCGTTTTCACTTAGAAGTTAAGTAAAACTCAAATGCTTTGAATTTAACATTTCCGCTTAAAAATATTTATCATTTGCTGACCCATGGATCGTTGCTGTCTGGAGAGCTTCAGGCTGCTGCTGCCATTTCACTGAGAGACATTTTTAAGAGTTTCTCTTTTTTTAATTTATAGCAAAGGAATGTTGTTATTCTTTGGGAGGGGCTGAAATCGTTAGTGTTAGTCCTTTTAGATATACAGTTTCTACTTAATCGTTCTTTTTCTCTTTTAAATGAGGCCTTCATTGAAGTGAGTCTTTAGAAAATTTCCTGACAGCTTTCTTGAGCAGTATTTTTTCACCAATGCGAACAAAATAAAGTAGAACTCTCACCATTTTTTACAAGGGAGTACATTTTGAGAACTATGCAAGAGAAAACCTGAGCAACAGCAGTCCAAAATGCTGCACGTTCTGGTCTTTAACTAAGAGCTGTGCTTGCCAACCAAAGAGAAGAAATAGGCTGATAAGTTGGGATACGTTGACTGACTGGATACACTGCCACTATTTTACCTTTGAGTGATATGGAAGCTCAGTAATAAGAAACTGATGCATTTTAGAAATTGTTTCTAATCTTTTAACAAAACATATACTGCAAGGTTTGCAAATCATATTTCACTGAGATTGCGCATTAAAAATATTTCAAGTATTGTTCAAATAGCTAGAACTTTTTTAATCAAAAAGTGGTATCATAATTTAACCAACTTATTCTGAGGCAATTATCTGATTTAAAAATTTTTAAATGTTACATTAAAAAAGAAAATTTAGTTGTGTTCATAGTAAAGCAGTGACATTGGCGTTAAATATGTAAATTCACTGTGATGATCTAATCATACAATTGGCATTTACTCAAGAACATAATTCTCTGACATGGTTTGACTCTGTCCACTGTGAGAGCAAAGTGAAACATGCAAAAAAGAACTGTCAAAGTGATAATCCAGCTGTTTCTTCCTGCTTTTACCTTGAGTATTGCAAAATTCGTGGCTACACTAAGCAGTAGGAAAACATTTATAAAGATACGATTGCATGTTGGAGGTAGAGGGAAGCGTGGGTAAAACCATAAATGAGTAATTTCTTAAGGCCAGGGAAAATGTGAGTCCTAATGAAGCAGATCGTCTTTTTAGATGATGTTAGAATAGCTAAATAAATATGATATTTTTTGCCATTGCTAGTGCTTTCTTTTGTCCTTACAGAAGAGGGCCCTGTAATTTGTCAAGGCTTTTGTTGGCCTGAATTTATGGGGCTTTTTTTCCCCTGTCCAGCAGCCTCGTGCCCGTGGCCTCCCCTCTGTAGCTTCAGCTCTGTGAGTGCCAGAGCTGGGAAAGGACCAGCAGCCCCAGGGTCAGCACATGCAGCCGGTTGGCCTGCAGACGTGTCTGAATTGCTGACCAGCTGTGAGAGAACCGAGACTGCAATGGTCAGATGTGCAAACTAGAATAAAAGGGTTTAACAGTTATGGCAGAGGATCAGTAGTAGGAGGGATATTGGATTAAACAGGGGAAGAAGCAACATTACTACATGAAATGACACTCCAACTTTTACCCCTTCAAAACCGGCCTTTGACTTAAACTAAATTTAGAAATTTGGGGAACTGTTGTCGAGTCAGGAAATTTAAATCCTTCCTAGGACAGTGGAGGGATGAGGAAACAGTGTGGGATCTGGATGTTAAGAAATTCAAAGAGAAGAAACTAAACTTCATGAATATGACCCGTGCCCGTGCAGGGTTGTAGCGGGGGATTCGTGTGCATGGGCATGCAGGAAAGAGGGGAGGAAAACAGAGCAGACCCCTGGCCCATGGAAGACTGCATAGTTCCAAGTAGTCTTTGTTTTCTGAGAAAAGAAAATGCAGCCTATTAATATTAAAAAAATGGGGTAGGACTCTCCACATAATCTGCTTTTATGACGACTAGTTTCTTTTACAAACAACAGCATTTTTGTTGGTTGACTCTGTCCCTGTGGACGCTTGTAGGAACACCTCTGATTCTTCAGGTAACATTTCCATTCACAAGCAGGAGAAGGGACTGGCTGACGTGCAGAGTGCACTACGCTTTCTGGGCTTTTTCAAAACCAGCTTCATGGTTCATCGGTATATACCATGTGCTATATGTAAAACGTGGATCTTTTTAAATTTAAGCTATTATTTTTCTAACTATCTGACAAGCCACATAAATTCACAACTGCTTTTATGGTGCTTTTTCATTATTTTTTGTTGCTTGCTAATTACTTTTCTTGCCCAAATTCATTTGCAGTTTGAATAAATAAACTGTTTGGTTCTGCCTTCAGGTTATTGTAGGAATAGTCAATATGCAGCTATAATAAAATCATAAATTTCTTTGAACAGGCAATTTCAAACATATCCTTCCACAGAGTTTTCATGTTCTATTATTGTAGAAGCAACTTGCTTAGGAGCTGCAAAGTTTCAATTATAATTTCTGACGTTTAGAAGAAATTAAGATCATGCATAGCCGTATACACTGTACCAGTAGTATAATGTTTGTGTGGCAAGTTAGGTGAAAATGACTCTCTTATGTATTGGAATGTAGCACACCTAAAAAGTATTTATCCCCTCTTTACCTAAATGTAGGGAAGTTTTAGGCCTTGATCAGTGTGCTGGAATGAATCACACTAGGTGTTTACAGTATAACAGATAAGATTTCACCATTTTTACCCCAGGTAAAATTTTATGAACTAAATACATCCTTTTCCATTGTGTTACTTTTTGAAGTGCTACTCTGGCACATATAAAATGTCATTATTCCTTTTCCCCCTGCTCCCCTTCAAGCCACCTGAGATGATTTTCATTACTCACATGGAATTTGTCTCCAGGCATGCTTAAAAATCTGTGAAAACCAGAATTACTAACTTCCTGTAAAATATCTCAAAAATTGCACCTAAACACCAAGGACAGGTGGATTCTTTAGAAGTAGGACTCATTTTCCCACATCTCTGAGAATGCCAGCGAAGTTAGGTCCTGCTGGGTGTAGGGGCAGTGTAGGGAGCATGGTGGTGATATATGAACCTCGTTTTCTTAGTTATTGTGTTGATGATGCATAAAATAACTTGGTTCCCTGCACAGATTCAGTTACATGGTAGTTACACTGCTCTCCTGGGATGCTTTTTTCATTTTTAGTTGGATAATTATTATCATTTCTACACTTTCTCCTGGCTGTTAACTTGAGTGTTTTAGATTGGGTGGGCTTTGCTCCTGCAGCTCAATGAAGTCATGACTAACATTGGAGCATGTATATCCCATTTGCTCAAACACTTTGTTCCCGCTCCGTATCCCTCAAGGTTTTGTAATTAGATCATAGAAAATAAAATGACAGTTCCAAGTAGCTTTGCGTGTATAAGCTTGAAAATTAATTTCGTTTTGTCTACTATTTATATCAACGCAAACACATTTGCATTTGTTACACAAAGTGGTGGGCATAGATTAGCCATGATTTGGTACATCAAAGCACCAAGAGGGATCATTACCAGCACTATAAATGCTAAAAATTACTTAGGTATATCCAAATAGTCACAGAGTTAATTGCTTTTTAGCTGCCACGCAGCTATTTAATATTCTTTAGAGGTCAATTTCCTAAGCCATATGTAATACTACATTGTGCAAAGGCAGTTTGTAGGACCTGTGAATAACAAAAATGTATGAAAGACCTTACAATATATAATTGTTAATGGGCCACTAGTGGCTGCTGCCTCAAGAATCAAAATTAGGACGTCTCATGAAGAGTACTACACATCTGGTTAATGTTCTGTGGATGTGACATGACCTTGATCTCTGGACTAGAAAAAAAATTTATGGTGGCAAATAAATTAATTCAGCTTGGTTAGCCTGTATTAGTGGCAATGGATGAGATAATTTGTCAGACTGTAGCTGGGTCCACTGACAGAAATCTCCCTTTCTCCTTTCTTCAAAATAACAGGGCTAGTAGGATCTTTAGCTGTTGCATCTAGAGGAGGTTTATAATAATGGTTGTGTGCTGCTTGTATAATGTATAGTCTTCAGGAAATGTCTAGGTACATACTTTCATACCTGCCATAAGTAAAATATTTTGGTAGTAACTGAATTAATGGATGTTTGATCAGCTTAGGAAGAGGTTTTGAGGTCAAGGTCACATCTAGACTTTATATTCAGCCAGCAAATTCCTTTTTGTCTCTTTGCTTTAAGGCAAACACTTAAATGTGTGTTTCTATTACTTCAGCAGAAGAGATGTCAAATAACCACCCTCCTACAATATAATGGGCCAAAATTCTTAGAGGTTGAAAGCTTGAAATTGTTGTGGACTCAATGAATGTTGCTGCAGCCTGCAATATCGTATAGGTCCTAGACCTGAGAATACTGATGTTTCTGTGCTGCTGCCTCATGAATGATGAAGGGATGGAAAACGTGTATCAGCCTTTTAAACTTCTATAAGGTTAGAGAGGGGAGTAAGATGAATAGTCTACAGCATGCTCATAAATTTTACACGTAAATAACTTCTCTACTGTTATTACATTCCACATCTGGAGGCTGTAAATCCTTGTAGTTGTCCATAGGATTGCAAAACATAGTATTTATCCCAACTAATGTCTGTCAGAATGTATCATGACTGGTTTTACATGAAGAGACTGCTTAGGCATTGAAGGATGCAGCTAGATTTCTGCCTTCATTTTATCTGTTGCAGTGTGCAGTTGTTTTTGACTGTAAAAGCTGCAGTACTGTGCTTAAACATTGTGAAATACAAATTATTCCAGGTCCCCAAATAGTGTTTTTCTTTTTTTCTTCTTTTGGGATTGCAATTTTAAAATAAAAGAAAACATCAACACTAAAATAACGTGCAAAGAAGTCATCACCCTTTGTTTCCTTGCTAAGGTGCATTGTACAACTGGTCCACCCATTTATTAGAAAGTATCCAAAGTGCAGACAAAGGATGCAAAAAGGAAAGAATGTGGCAGGAAGGCAAGATTTCTATAAAAACCTTAGAATGGGGAGGACAGTCAGGTGCCCAACAGCTCTAGCAAGCAAGCTTTGGTAGATCTGGTCGGGGCAGATAAAGAAGTGAAAGCCCTGACCAGGCTGGCTTTGCCCTCTTGCATTGTAGGTACACAGAGAGAGAGGTCTAACTGAAAAACAGGCTGAAACCATTGTTGGCTGGACACAGAATTGTTTTCTTATAGGTGATGACTTAGGGAATGATCTGTTCTCAGTAAAATGCTCAAAAACGAGGCTAGACCCACAGAAGTAACATTTACTGAGTCTCCAAGTTCTCAGTGTGTTCTAAGTAACACTGTAGATTTATGATGACTGTCATGTTTGTCCTCTTTACAGCACTTCTAGACACTGGTCTTCAGGAGGTGCTATAGATAAAGCAAAATAAAACCGTGTACATGCTCAAGAGCAGAACACAGCTCTTTTGATTGTCTCTAAACCTGAGATGGTGTGGGCCTGATACGGTACAAAGGCAGGGAACAGAAAGCCCCTCAGTCCTCATGGGAATGATACAGATACCAAGAGGAGGTCCAGAGTTAGTCCGAGTTTCACATCTAACACATACAGCTTAGATGCAGCTTGGAACTCCTAGTGAGTTAGCACAGCCACGCTAAACTAGCGTGACCTTACTAAGAGTTATGAGGTAATAATATTATACTGCTGGTTATTGAGGTTCATCTTGCTAACCAGCATCAGGATTTAATAATAATAATAATATTCAGGATTTGGTCAATTCTTCATTAATGACTAATGTCAGTTAAGATATTTTTCTCTATTACATTATCTCATGTGAGACACTACTTTCTGTTAATGAATATTTATTAACAGATGTGAAATATCTAGTCTTTTAAATGGAATAATGTTTACTAATTGTAGAGTAAGCACTATAATCAAACACTGCAACCAATCTAGACCATTACAATGTAATTATATAGTATTGAAGTCAAATATAAAATGACTTCAGTGCATGAATAGTGTTATGTCTCTGCTTCGATTTGTGCAGAACTGAAAAACAGCAGTGTTTTTGAAAAAAGATAGGCAAAAAAATTGTCTTCAATTTTAGAAAAAAAAATTCAGTTCAGTTACATTGTACTGCTTAACTCAGATAATTTCCCATGAGCCTCTCTTTATAGCTTCATCCATCCTTGAGAAGCCCTGAGTGGCTGTTTTAACATATTAAATTGTTTAAACCCCCCCAATAAAAGTCCTGAAAAAAACAGACTTTATTTAAAAGAAATCCTTATTTCATCCCATATGTGGATTCTTAGTCAGTTGCTTTATTAATTATTTGTTAATTAAAATCAGTCTGCTTTACGAACTCTGTAGGTTGCTCTTAGTGGCCCCTCTAAACCATTTGTCCATGCTATTATCTTTGCTTTAATCAGTCCCATTGTATTGATTATGACTGAAAATCAAACATTGGAACTGAACATTTATTTTATCAGTAGTCCCAGATTTAGTTTTCTATAAACATGAAGGTTTTCCTCATGTCGTGCTTTCCTTTAGTGATTAACACATGAGTTGGCTCACTTTCCCACAGGAACATTTTCATCCCTTATAGACTTTGACATTTAAAGTGTAAGTCTTCTAGCAACAGCATAGGACAACAATTCTAGGAGACAATTTAAAAAAAAAAAAAAAATTAAAAGAGGATGTCACTGAAAGTATAAAATGGTAAAATTGTTCCTGCTTCTGAACTGTGACTAACTCAAGCAGAGGCAGTTTTTCCAGTAGTTGGACTTGAAAATTATTTTGTAATTTAGCACTCTCAGGTGTCACTGTTAGATAAGGAATCCTATTCAGCACACGATAGCGTGTCCCTGGTCAGTGTGAAAACCTGAGCTTGATGTAATTCTGATAGGTTAAATTTCCAGTGCATAAGTCTGATTCTAATATTTTTTTTCCCTTTGGCTACAAGGCTTAGTAATTATTTTAAGAGTTTATGTGTTCTACCTTAAAGGTATAAGCATTTGTCACGGCTGAATCCTAGGCAGCAACTAAGCCCCACACAGCCACTCACTCACCCTCCACACCAGCAGGATGGGGAGAATCAGGAGGGTAAAACTGAGAAAACCTGCGGGTTGAGATAAAGACAGTTTAATATATAAAGTGAAAGCTGCACGTGCAAGCAAGGCAAACCAAGGAATTCATTCACCACTTCCCATCAGCAGGCAGATGTTAGTTAAGCCATCTCCAGGAAAGCAGGGCTCTGTCACGCATAACAGTAACTTGGGCAGACAAACATTATCACTCAGATTGTCCCCGCTTGGTTCTGACAGAAGTTCTTTTCTCCAAATAATGTAGCCAGCAATATGAAAAAAATAAGATATGTTTTAGATATTTCTGAAATTACTGCCATCTTCTAAAGTGAACAAAAGAAGCCCAGGTATAGCCGTTTGCTTCCTGGGGAAGCCCATTATGCCTTGTGAGAGTGACAGAAGATCCTGGAAAATGTCGATGGGTATGAGCTCCCTTCTCACTGTCCTGGCAGGAGTTGGCAGGTGTTCCAGGAGGGTATAACAAAATTAAGCAAGATTAAGAATCGGTACATTTGCACCTTCCTGGTTTTGCTGAGGTTAAAGTCCAGCAGCCAGCTATTCACTCTCGCTGGTGAGTAAGCAAAAATGTAGAAGAAACAAATAAGAAAACCGTTGAAATCAAAGACAGCACAGCAATTTTCGCAATTACAACTTCATTTCTGTCTCAGAGCTGGTGGCTGATGTGCTGAAGCCGCCCAGCTGTCCCCTCTGTGAGCAGGGGGATGCTCCTGCCTGCAGAGGAGCCTTACTCACAGAGCACAGCATCAGCACTTTCTGTTCTGAGGGGCTTAAGTACCAATGGCACCACTGCATCTGGTCAAGGATCAGCAAAACAGTCTCATGTTTCATTGAAGGTGGCTAGGTCCACCATAAAAATGAGAGGTGGCAAAATTTGGAATAAAGCTAACACATCACAGTATCACAGTATTGTAAGGTTGGAAGAGACCTTTGAGATCATCGAGTCCAACCTATGGCCCAACACCTACACCTACTCCTACTTGTCAGTTACACCATGGCACTAAGTGCCTCATCCAAATTCTCTTTGAACACCTCCAGGGATGGTAACTGCACCACCTCCCGAGGCAGAGCATTCCAGTGAACANCTAATTCAGCTTTTCTTTATCAACTAATCTATTTAGTTTTTTGTTGGAATGCCCTTCACTTTAGCATTCAATTGCCATTCCTCAGGATTGCATGCAAAATCCACTCTTGACAAGACAAGCTTTTAAATTACTGCTAACTTTATTATAACTATTATTTTGCCAAATATGTAAAAAGAGGGTACTGCTATGATCATAAAGGTTATTTAAAGAAATCTAAATTAGTCTTGGATTTTGAATTAGCTTCCTAACACTATACTTATTGTTTTGTATTTATAAAGTAGACAAATCTTTCTTGCGGTAGAATTCCACGTACAGAAACTACTTATCTCTACACCAGGAACTACTCAGTATGGCGGCTTAAGATTTAATTCTGTCCTCTGATTCTGCCTCTGGCATTTATCTGTTCATTCTCTTCTGCTTGCTTGTATTTTCCCTTTGCATCTTATGTGCATAAACGTGGGAATGTGTCTTCACAGTGCTGATACCTTACTGGGTAGCAAAATGAAAATAAAAAGCAATTCTAGATTTATATCATTTCACTTAAAAGTGGGCTTGGTCATCTGCATCTTTCTAGATGGAAAAAAAACTAGGACAATATAGTACACGGTAAAAATTAAAGTTTTCTGTAGTTTTTTATGGTAAAAATCATTGCTAACTGAATGATGGAAGTGGAAACTGGATGTGTTCAGTTCTTGGCCGTGCAGCAATAGAGGTCAGACTTCTCTGGTGAATCAGGTTCCTTTTTGAATTATAGAAGCAGTGAGTGAGACATGGAAGAGGACAGAGTGGATAAAGACTCCTCTTTTGTAAAGCTATAAACTATTAGATATGAGAGAATTATGAAGATATCTCTCACAGAAGTAGAAAATCACAGATTGTGCGTGTTTAGTCCCACCACTTTGAGAGCTGCTTGAGAAACAACGGGAGGAGACCAGCTTTGAGAGGCCTTGTAACGAGGGCCAGAAACACTTATTTCATGTAGTGGAAAACACAGGTGGAGAGGGTATAGAGACTGACTCTGCTTGTATTGTTGCCTTCTATCCACTGGTCCTGCTTGTATTGTCTTCAACATCCTGTAAGTCTACTTGTATTTAACACCTCAAGTGCCGTGGCTCCTGCTGGGCTGGTGTTGCTGCAGAGGAGGGGGAGGAGGTGCAGCACCAGGTGATGGCCCCACCACTACCCCTTGGACTGCACAGGAGACCTGTTGGTTTGGATGTGCCTAAGGTAAACGCTGTTTGGATTCACGCCGTGAGGTTTGTCGTCTCCAATTCGAATGTCAAGGACCTGTCCCGCCCGACCAAGGGGGGGCGGGGCCGGCGGGGCGGCGACCAGGGAGCGGGCCTGGACAGGGGGATGTGTTATCCAGTCCAGTAAGAATGTGCAGTGTCGATCTTTAGAACAGTGTCCAAAGCAGGTTTTAAAGGATGTGGTTTCAGATGTCATGACCACAGACAAAAAGGTAATAGTGATTCCAGTTTGAGAGGAGAAGGGGTGGACTGGGTACAGAGTGGCTGGAGAGCAGTCAGGCAGAAAGGGACTTGGGAGTGCTGGTGGACAGGAAACTCAACATGAGCCAGCAGTGTGCCCAGGTGGCAAAGAAGACCAATGGTATCTTGGCCTGCATCAGGAACAGTGTGACCAGCAGGACTAGAGAGGTCATCATTCCCTTATACTCAGCACTGGTCAGGCCGCACCTTGAGTACTGTGTCCAGTTCTGGGTCCCTCAGTTTAGGAAGGATGTTGAGATGTTAGAGGGTGTCCAGAGGAGAGCAACGAGGATGGTGAGGGGGCTGGAGCACAAGCCCTGTGAGGAGCGACTGAGGGAGCTGGGGTTGTTCAGCCTGGAGAANGGTGGAGTCACCATCCCTGGAGGTGTTCAAAGAGAATTTGGATGAGGCACTTAGTGCCATGGTGTAACTGACAAGTAGGAGTAGGTGTAGTTAGTAGGTGTAGGTGTTGGGCCATAGGTTGGACTCGATGATCTCAAAGGTCTCTTCCAACCTTACAATACTGTGATACTGTGATGTGTTAGCTGGTCGGCTAGGGTGGGCAGAAAGGTTAATTCCAGAGGGCCTTGCAAGAAGAAGCCTCATGAGTTCTATTCTGTCTATGCAGATGAGCATTAAACAACAGAAGGTTAGAGTTGAATTTAAAATTAAAAGTACAAGCAGCAGAAAGAGCTGGTAGTGGTGTTGAATATAATAATTCATGGGGAGAGCTGAAAGGACATAGAGTAGTATTTGATGCAAAAAATAGTGTTGAAGATAAGGTGGGAGTATTCTAAATGCCTGGCAACAGCTATATTTATGTATATAACTGTAATTGAACCATACTCTGACAGAGTAGCATTCAAATAAAATTAGCCAGCGGTTGTATCGATAGACAGGGCTAGACTAGAACTTGCAATATTGATATGTTCCTTGGTGTAATATTTATTCAGAAAACATTGAAGTAAGATAGATATATAGCTATAAATAATTCATTTCATTTTATATGAAAATTCTAAGTAAAAATATATATTTATGCTTGTAAAATCTCCTTCTGCTTTGGTCAAATTTAATTTCTTTCATCTCTCCATCTATAACGTATAGTAAGTAATATTAAGGATGTCTGTGCATGATAAAGTTTTCAATATGGAATGCTAATAGCTCTGCATGTAAGCTCAGGAATCTGCATATAGATTTTCTTCATCTTGCCTACTTCCTCTCAAACTGCTTGTCAGCCTTTTTGTAGATTGATTTCACTGTGAACAGATAGAAGTTCTAACCTAATATTAAACCGCTGCTCCAGGGCTAATTAGTACAAAACTGAGTCACAGTTGTTGTTCCAGATCGTGTAAGCTTCTCGTTTTGGCTGCAATCACTCACTGGGCCTCCAGTCCGACTGTACAAGAATCAAATAATAAAATTTTATGAAATGTATTTAAAAATAGCATAAACATACATGAACTTGCGACATATTATTTTTTAGCATAAAATCAAACAGACTATTTTGCCATAATAGAAGCATCGTGGTGTTGCATTGCAGGAGGACTCTGTTCCCTGGGTGAAACAGCAGCTACGTAATGAAGGCCTAGAGCATGGTGTCTAACATGATGCAGTTCATCACCAGACATATCAAGATTTGTGATGAAAGTAACAAACCATCATTGAAGAAAAAGGATATAGAGAACCAGTAAAAGCCAAGAGGCTTAGCCTCCCTGCTTTTGCCGTAGGAATGGGGGGTTTGCGTTCCATTTAGCCTGGTTGTGTGTCATTTGCCTGTTCTGTTTTCAAGACTTTTCACAGGAAAAAAAAGTTGTTTTCCTTCACATTACTGTCACTCCTGTCCAGAAGGACATGTAAAATTTTTAAATCTGTAAGTCCCATTAAAACCAAGGGAGACACACCAGCTGTCGAAAACTCTGTATAGTGCTTGCATGAATTGTGGGACTGAAGCGTGAATAAGCAGGAAATCAAACTGGTAATTCCTTCCTGAAAGTCTACGACAAATGATGTGTTGTTTTATTTTCCTGATGTGTTATACATTATTTTCGTCTTTTTATCTTCCCACAAAAAGAAAATGAATTGTACTGAATCTCTAAAAGTTGCTTGCAATTTAAATTCAGGAGAGCAGTAATTCAAGTAACTGCATGAGGTTTTTTTTCAGTGTTGGTTCATATTTTGTTATATTACCTTTTGTCTCATGTTCACAAGCTGTATATTTACAAAGTGAAATCCCTCTTTAATACAGTCTTTGTTTTTCAAAGAAGCTATTGGATTTCCGTTGTGCAAAGGTTTAATGATAATAATGAGAGTGATGGTTAGGATTACAAAAATGCCTTTTATTCTCTCAAAGCATCTCTTCCCAATGCCAGACAGCAGGAAATAATCATTGCACCTAATGGCAGAGAACAGGTAAA